>JBBKCR010000148.1:7569503-7588718 GCA_037577295.1 Ladigesia roloffi | reverse complement strand
CACACACACACACACACACACACACACACACACACACACACACACACACACACACACACACACACACACACACGATTAAGGGCACCGGCTTGTCTCAAAGTGAGAATGACTATTGTTTTACTGAAAACAATCACCTTCTGCTGCAGCTGTTATAATGCAAATGTGGGTTTAACATCACAGCACCTATGTTTTGCTAATCCTCTAAGGATGCATCGGCTGTGCAATGTAATACGAGAAGATGGCTGCACAGTCAAAAATGAACTGTCTATAGAAATTGAAGAATATTTAAAAGGGAACAATGAGGAGGTAGAACAAGCTTGGTAAAAATGCTGCATGATGCATTTTACTTCCCAAGATAGGACTATTAAAGTTTCCTTAAAGAAGAGTTCAGAGTTCCTCCACTGATGTTCTGCATTCAAACAGGCTGCTGTCTTTGCATGACACAGATTGGACAACTGCATATTGTACCTTTCTAAAATGTCCAAAAGTCTATTGAAGAATCTCTTTGCTGTTCTCAAAGCTTAAGCTGAAGGTTAGTTTTTACTGTGTTTGCTATGCTTTAAAAATATTTGCTTTAATTCAGTTTTCGAGCGTGTAAAGGGCAGTGACCAACAGAGCTGCAGTTCATCGAGGAGGTTCTTAGTGATTAAGCTTGACGCAACCATGGAGGCAGCAGTGCCTAAGCCCAGGCATCAGCATTCACGTGTGGGCCAAAGAATTAGGTCTCCTGCTGAGCAAGTGACTCTTCTCAGGGCCACAGAGGCTGAACGGAAAGAGCACAGGAGCCTAAACTGTCAGGCACTTTCACCCATTAAACATTCAGTATATTTGATATGTTTGCTTTTCCTTTATAATAACTTACAGTAATGGAGAAATCTTCCAAAATATTTACACCTGCCCCCTTTTGGTCTACATTGAACTATACAGCCCCAAAAACATCAATATGAACTGATAAACCTTTATTAGTCCCACAGGTGACACTTCAATGGAATGTGACACTTCCATGGAATTCGGGGAATCTGAAAGGGAAGATATTTTTGTACCAAATATAAAGGTTAAATTCATTTAACAAAGCATTCACTTCCTATTTCTGCAAACAGCATACACATGTGCATTTAAAAGCCTCATATTGTGCAATATAATGTGTGTTACAATTTCATTAACCTCTCTCAGAAGAACACCATTTTGCCTCTTATAGTCTTTTTGGTCATTTTAATATTAACAATGAATTTTGCATTTCATTTAGAGATCTCCTTAGCTAGAGGGCTCTTATCTGGAATGGAAGGAATTTTAAGGAACTCAGGAAAGAACAGGCAAGGCAGGGGTGTTTGCTCATCAGGACATCAGCTCCAGTTCCTCTGACTCAGGGGTGGCCTGCTAGGGTCCCGCAACACATGACTCACAATAAAATAAATCTGCCAGCTCATTTCTCCTCGCCAAGCTCCTTAGGACACGCAGACAGATGGTGGGACGAGAACATGCCCTTGTTGTATATAATAGCTGTACATGGGAAGGGGGTCTCACTGGTGATTAAGCACTTCTCACTCCCTCCTTCCTTTACCAGTAAAATCCTTGCACTGGTTTGTTTGGAATGGTCCAGCAAGCTGCAGGTGCCTGATAAGAAAGTCATCAAAACTTTCCATGAGAGGTATTTACACAGAGACAGTTTTCAACAACAAGACATTTCCTACTGTTTTGGCTGTGTATGTATATGCACCCACAGTTCCTGACTGGTAGAGTGATATTTCAGGAATTTCTTGAAAAATAGTGGTCTTCACCCACAGTATAATGTTTTGACAGTCATTTTCACCATTTTCATATGCATTAATGTAAGAAAATTGTATATTTTATGCATAAACACAGTGAAGTATAATCAGATGCCTCGTAACAGCATTAAATGAAACAACAGTAATATTGAACTAAATTATTTGTCTTATTCATAACATTTACTTTATAACCTGTTACATCTGTGCTACTTTAGTGCTTCAGAATTCATTGTTAAATAATGCCAAGCAACCAGCTGATCCGTTTGGACACTGATCCCCTTCAAAATTGCCCTGATCATCCTCTATACTGTCTTTTCTGCTCTGCTGTAAATGTTTCACTGTACTGCTTAGTTATTGATATTATTGTTAAGGTTCTTCATTCATTACCCATTTTTTGATGCTCCATCACACCCGCTTCAGTTTAGGTTTGGTAATTAATTGATGATGATCAGCTGTTTCTAAAGCAAAAAGGAACACATGCATTGCGGTAAACCCTATGTGATTTTCTGATTTTATTTAATAAAGTTGGCTGATTTTATTGGCTTTATGGTTGGTGAGACACAAAAGGAAATATACAGAATTCAGTATGACAAAAAAAAGATTCCTAATTGTCATAGACAGACTCTACAGAATATGGTACAAAGGTACATTATGTTTAGCCTGTCTAATTTTCATGTATATTATGTTATGTATTTGCATGTTATCGCTACATATTCAGTTAGTATGTTTTTAGAAAATTCTGTATGAGTGACACAGTTCTAGGCTTAAGCTGCATTCAGGCTGAAGTTGCATTATCTAAGAAACAAAGTAAAAAACCTCAAAGCTATGAAACAGGTCTAAAGTACTGATTTTTGGAAGAAGAAATCATTGGTAGTGTTAGTGATTTAAATTCCAGTTTTGTTACGTAATGAACAATAAACCGTAACAAGTGAATGAAGCCTTTGGAAAGAAGTCATTCATTTTCATCACTGATTTTGGCAAAGCTGATGTTTGGGCTACACCTCACTTGGCCTCACACTAATTTTATTCAGATATTTCAGCCTCTAGGTGGCCCACTTTGCTGGCACTGAAGCAACTTCAGCCAGTTCTAGAGTTCTCTTGTATATGAATTAGCAAATCAATGGCACATCTGGACAGAAAACAACTGAATATTTAAATAGACAGTTACTAATTGTGGCCTGAAATGCGGGCCCGGTGCAAAAACAGCTGCAATAATGTAAATATCACTTGGTATTATATTCAATTAGCTTAGTCATTGTTTTTAATCAAATGTACTGGTGTGCATGTATGTCAGGAGCACAGTTCAACAGTGTTAATAATAGTACATTTTCTTACCTAGAAATAAGATTTGACATTTAATACTAAATTAAAATGTTACATTTGCAAATGTTAACAGTAAGTTCTTACTTAAAATGTGGTCAGCCTGTAGCAATAGTACACATGTTTCACTGAGGAAGATGTATTTTGAGGTTGGTTCTCTCTCTGCCTCTAGATCCCAGGACTTGAGGTATGCTGTAATTCATTTTCCAGATCTATGATACTGTGTCTAAAAAGACCTGCATGCTAAGTTTGTCTCCTCTTTAGGCAATGCTGTGGGTCTTATCATGCGTTCAAAGCCTCAGCAGATTTTGATGCAATCAAGGTGATTAGCGAGGCTTTTCGTTCTATCCTTAGCTTCCCAAGGCCCCGATTAGCAGGTAGGGCCTCAGTCGGAGGAGGGCTTTTGAACTGTCAGTTTGCTGCAGCTCCTGTCCACTCCCAACTCACTTCATGTGGAATCAGTTTGGAGGAGCCATTCCAACTCTACGGATGGTTTCTCTAACTTCTTCCCCATGGTTCTTGACATGGTAAGTATTCGATCTTGGTTTGGTTTGAGTGCATCTCAAACACTATTTCACAAATTGTTTTGAAATTTGTGAAAACCTTGAATAATTGCCTTTGTTGCCTTCCTCTGCAATGCTTCTAGAAAGGAGTAACTGCAAATTTTCCCACAAACACTTTTACGACAGCCTGCAATTTTTCCAGCAACACTTTTAGTCTTTTCAGAGAACACACTTAGTGAGTTTAAAGTTGATTTTCAGTAAATAAAGCACATACTTAGAAGAATGTGATTTCAGGTGCTACTGACAAGAAGGTCTATACTTTGTGTCAGTAAGAATTTGAGAAAAAGGGTGTTTTTGATTTCACTGGCATTAGAGGCCCAGTGTTTTAAACAGCACCCGGTGTAATTTAAATCTCAGCATACCCATAATGAACTGCGCATTGTGCAATTCACAAAGCTTCTAAACAGCAACCAGCTTGGTTTCGCATCTGTTACTTATACAGCTTGCAGCTCACACACCACTGACCTCACTGTTGTTGTTTTGTGATACATAATGGCTTTCTTACGAGTTGTGTTTTGTGTTGACACTACTTTATGTCATTGCTCCCATCAAAGCACGAAATCAGAACAGGCCTGTGGGTAATTGGAATTGAATGTGATGTCTTCAGCCTTGCCAGAGAGAAGGATGTGGTTTTGTGTTTCCTCATTTTACCCTGCCAGTCCACCTGGAGGGTGGATTAGATAATCTGGAAATTTTTGGTTGAAAACTTTGATTGCTAGATAGACCGTCTCAACAGGGCCTTGCACAGAGGTAAGTAATGTACAGTCTGTCTGATTTCCATGCACAAGATATGTTTGCACATTATCACTACATATGTATGTTAATAGGAAACATTCACAAAACATGTAGTTTTAAAAATATTCTCTTGCCTTGACAGCAACATGTCCCTAGTTAAATAAGAAGCCGAGAACATAATTACACTTCCTTACCAGTCTGGTAATGTATATAAAATGTTAATTAAAATGGCATTTATTAAAAATCTATTTTACAGTGCCCAACATACGTAATGATAATAAAACAATAAAATTTGTAAAAAAACGTTCTTTTTCATCAGTTTTTACTGTTAATTGGCCTATTAAAGGCTAGTCTCGCCAATCTATTAGTTGGTGACTTAACTGAACACTCAACCTATTACCTGTGCACATCCATTTTTGTTCCCTGTAACTGAAGATAAGCTCTTTACTTTAAGTCAGACAAAGCTCCATGTCTGCTCTTTTGGTCTCATGTTACTTTTAGCCTGACATTTGCTCAGGGGTTACTTTGGCTGTGGCTTAAAAATTAAGTGCCAAGCTATTCACATTGTCTTTCGACTTGTTTGGAATTTTTGTAAAATATTTCAGTGATTTGCTGTAAGAAAGTATTGGATTCAGAAAAGACTGTATTCAGGAAAGACATAGGACATCAAATGTAGATGGTCAAGTACCATAATTTTGCACAATAATTCCTGTGTAGCTTCACAGGTTGAAAGAGGTATTAAAAATAATTACAAGCATACCAATACCAATTTTATTTGTCGCATACATAGTCATACAAGTACAACACACAGTGAAATGATTTCTCTGCATTTAACCGAATCACCAAGTGAAGCAGGGGGTTGTCGCAAATGCAACAAGCATCATGTTTTATAGTATAACATAGAAAAAAAATGGCCACCATTAGCTAAAAGTTTATTTTAACACTCTCTATGCTAGAAATAATTTTTGTAAAGTGCCTCTTTCTGTAAAAAAATGTCATGAGTTGTGAGACCATCATTAAAAAGGGCTCAGAAAATAATTTTAGACTAAAAACATCGCTCTAATTTTTTGCTTTTAGCACTTCAGCACTATATTTTTGGCTTTCTTTATGAGGTGGACACTAATGATATCTCTTATAATAAAGAGAGGAATGTGCAAAACACTATTTTGTACTATAAATAAATGTTAAGAGAGTTATATGATGTCCCAGTAAGAGAACCTTAATCCTTTTAAGAGCAGTTTTAAATCTAAATGAACCTGGAATGAACAAACTTTTAATCTTATTAATATCACTAGAATTTAAATATACGGTTTCCAATTCTGTTATCTGATGTTTACAATGAACTGATTTTAATTCAATCATGAACCAAAATACAGTAGTAATATAATTGTATTGTTTATGTATGTATTGCATGTTTTATCTGGTCTATTTAGTGTGCATGCAATTTCTATTGCTCTGAGTAGGAGGCATTGCTGATACATGAGCAACAAATCATGCCCGATAAAGGTTAACACATGATCAGGATGAATCAGTGCTGTTACCTGTGACTTCTCGCTTATCATGCTATTATGTTTTTCAGAATGGAATGAAGGAGAAGAGAGGTATATGGAGTGCCAAGCTACAGACATGTGGGAGGAAATTAACACCACCTTCCCTGTTCTAATGTAATTTGGGGGGTTTATTTTTGCTTCTGGTTGAGGCCGCTGGACTGACAGTAGCCCTTTTGGCCTTCATGCAAAATGGCCGCTCACAAACACAGCTTTCAGTGCTTTGATGCCATTGTGGATAACTGTCCTCCTCCCAAGCCCTCTTTCCCTGTTGGGCATCGCTTTGGAGGGTCTCAAAAAAGCTCTCATAGCTCAACACGCTTGGAGCCGCTGGAGGATCGTGGAAG
This sequence comes from Ladigesia roloffi, assembly GCA_037577295.1. Classification (NCBI taxonomy): domain Eukaryota; kingdom Metazoa; phylum Chordata; class Actinopteri; order Characiformes; family Alestidae; genus Ladigesia; species Ladigesia roloffi. Next base: position 7,582,440 of record JBBKCR010000148.1, on the reverse strand, counting down.
CTACATGAGCACAGACCACCAGCAGGCCAAGCCAGTAACGGAGAGTCAGTCTACTTCATGGTACCAACCTCAAGCCCAGCAGCACCAGCATGCACAAAGGAGACCCACAAAACCAGATGGAGAGCCCATCGAGGGCGCAACACACCACTTTAGACACACCAAGAGGATCGTACTTGTGAAGAATAGTGACCCATCCATTCAGAAGACCATTCTGCTGCACTGCAGGACTTTGCGCAGCCTTGGTGTCTTTTTGGATGATGTTTCTGAACTTATGCAGTGTCTCATCAGGAAGCTCTACACGCTGGAGGGCCACAAGGTAAGACACCCCAGATTAGGAAGTTATTTTCATGAAAATTTCACCTTTATTTGGAAACATAACCAATACCACCACCTGCTTGACAACAAACATATACAAATGTATATATAATATTCTGTTTAATCATTCTTCATGGTCTAAAGTACATAATACACAAGGTATGTCTCACACATAATTATTTTATACAGAGGTTAAGGTAGAGGACAACCCACTGTAATACAGAGGCCTCTTGTGGTGAAAACTGGGAAAATATTCTACAAGTGAATTAATCTTTCTGTACATTTTAATTCAATTGTAAACAGTGATCACATACTTTTGTGTGACTAGGGTTTTCAATCTGATTTTTCTTGTTTGTTTACCATAATAGAATAAGGTTATGTGTGTGGGAAATGTGTCTTTCAGCAATCAGTAATCACTCATGTAGTCAGTTACTTCACAGTTATCACTCCTTAGTATTTAATGGCAAAAAATAAGCAAAATCTGTCAGTAATTTTTTATATAAGTGACATGAGAAATTAGACCCATTAGATCTGTGAAGTGAAAGCTGTGAAAAAGGTGAGGGGCAGGGAATTCACACCGCAACGAGGAAAAGAAGAAAGACAAGTAGGGATGTTACCAGTTCAGGTAATCACACACAATAATGTGTTAATAATGTGAGACTTCCACTCAGTTACTGCTGATGTGAGGACGATTTCTTGGCTTAGAGTGAGCCTGGAACTGAGCCACACTTTTCCAGCTCCTCAGAACTGAAGTGAGCAGGCCTCGCTGGTTTTGCTTTGCACTGCTGGCCTCTGTGGGTCTGGAGCAGGCACATCCTTTTAGTTCTGCCACAGGCATGTACTTCCCAGAGAAAACATGCTGTAAGGCAGCCCACACCCCTCCATGGGGACCTGACTGATACAGAGATGCCACTGGGAATGCCATGAGAACAGTACTGCAGCACGTCCTACAAGGGCCAGAGCTTATACTTTGTTGTCAGCAGTTAAAAAGTTGAACTTCGAAAAGAACAAGCGATATAACAGAATCGAATGGAACAGTCAGCAAAACATGTGGTGTCCGAGATACGGTACCCTGTCAGTACGCTCTTGCTGTAACAATGTGGCATGCATTTTAACTTATTAAACTAGGTCTGATCTGATAGTTGTGCATGCTAGTGAATATATTTCATATGATTTTTTTTACCTTCTCCTGATCTTATTCAGATGGTTAGGATAAGCATAGACCATTAATTGCAAGAGTAAAACTGTCTCTTAAAATAATAAGGTATCTTTATAAAAGATCAAATTCAAGCTGAGATAATGTTCATAAAAGGCCATTCAGTCTCGGTTCAGTTTAGTTTTGTTCTTACTTAATATTGCTTGAGCATCATCTCATGTCTCTCTCTTGTCTGAGAGTTCTGTGGTTTCATCCACTCTGCTTTCTCTTTGAGTGACTACCTCCTACATTGTTCTTGTAGGAAGCAATTGGGATATTCCTTTACTGGTATTTTTACATTGTAGTGATGTTCTAGCACCCTGGGAATAACTATTAATCTTAGTCAAATCAGAGCTATTTTGAACCAACAAAAACAGGTCAATGGCTTGAAGACACATAGTTTGAGATGCTCAGAATTGTATCTTTAACAGTTCCCCATTAATAATCCTGAAACCCTGTGAAAATGAAAAGTTTACAGAACTGCAATACAAGCATATCTGGCATCAGGGAAGCATTGTATTAAAGAGTCAAAAGTCATTTTTGATATCACTCCTATGAAGATATTTCTTTATTTTCTTATTATTTGTCAGTACTGGATGTAATAAATGGCTAGAGGACATGCCCTCAGTTTTTTATTTTTTTACGTGTTTAAGATGCTATTTAAATATTCAAATGTATAAATCAATAATGGAGCAGAATAAATTCACACATTTCATCATCAATATGTTCACACTGGGCTCATTAACCTGAACCCTTGATATTTTCTTGATAATAGATAAGCCCCCAGGATGCATAATCTCCTCAGGTGACATTAAGGGTCAGTTCATTATTTTATCACCGTAACCAGGAAACTAAAGTGGCAACAGCAAGCTGGTACTCATATCAAAAAGAGTTTTGGCTACACGTAGGTCTATTTGTACTTTTAGCTTTAAATTTCTTCCAAACTGGTTTAACAAAAAACATCCTCCAACACATGTTGTGGTACGAGCTTATATTAGTATGCTGATATCAATATCACTAATGATATTACACTTCTGTTTAAAGGATTAACAGTCAGTGTGGGAAAATTAATAATACAGATGTTTGCGCTTCCTGCCCCCATTAACCTTTTCAGTTGTATGGCTTTAATCCAGAATGTTGTACTTCCTCAGGAGAATTGAACTTTCTCTCTTTTTCCTTGCAGCATAAACACGGAAAAGGTTTGTGAATTTATCATTGGCCCATATCAAGCTGTTTGTAATACCCAATATTCTGCACTCTGTTTCAGATTGACAGCATTCAGAGTCTCTTACAGTGCCCCAGTGTCTTGGTGTGTGTGGGCCGTGAACCATTCCACCCTCTGTTGATGGACAGCTTCCGAAAAAATGAGGATAAACTTCCCAAGCTTATCTTAAAGTCACGCTCCAGTGCCTGCAATGAAGAACAAGGATGTAAAAATGGTATATAGATCGATTTATTTTCTGGTGCTATGGACACACTTAATATACAATACTGGATTTGGCAAAGTATACTTAAAGGTTCCTTAATTTTACTTTGTTTCTAGAGTTAAGAAATCTAGAGTTAAGTCATCATAGTTACTTTATTTTCATGTTTGTGTGTCACATTTACAGTGAAATTTGGACATGAAACCAAGAAAAGCATCAGTCATCCAAAAACTTATCCAACTGACAAGTCAGCCAGGCTCACCATGTCATCGGAAAAGTCATTTCCAAGTGGTCTTAACTCTGTTCCACCTGGGCATTCAGGTCTATATTCTCAAGCAAGAGAAAATAGGATGGAAGACGACATTGAAAAGAGAGTTCTTGTAAATAAAGATGGTAGCTTGTCAATGGAGATGAAAGTGCGTTTCCGACTGTTAAACGATGAAACACTGCACTGGTCCACGGAGATTAAGAAGTCATCAGGCACATTTAATGAATCCTTCATGGGCTACAATGATGCCCACTACCTCCAACACAGCAATAGTGAGAGTTGCTCAGAGCCGGAGTCTCTTACTGCTGGTGATGCTGACATTGCCAGATTTCACCAAAAGCATTCGGAAGAGTCTCACTGTCAGCACTGTTGTACTCATTGCCAAGAGTATGATATTTGGAAAAATCCAGCCCATGGCGAACAAGCAAATGTAAGACACGTCAGATCATCCAGTTCCAGTGCATCTTCACACAAAATAGTCTGCAAAAAGGCATCAGTTGACAGTATGCATACAATGTCTAGTGAGGAATATACAGAGCAGGTGGTAGAAAAGGCAGCTTGCTTTCAGCAGACCGTTGGAGAGGAGGGTGACACCACAGTTGAATACTGCACCATTAGTCGCTGCTGCAGTCACAGCGAAGTCTGTTCAGTGTCTGCAAAGAAGACTCATGCTGAAGAAAAAGGGGGAAACGATGAAAATAATCAGGTGTCTCTTGATGAGGAAATAAAAATTGAGAGCGCATCCACCGTTCCCATTACTGTTTCTAATAAGGATTATGTAAGTGTCCAAATTACCCAGATATCCCAGGAAGAAGAGAGACCTGTATCTGTTGAAAGCAATTCCTCACATATCTTGGCTTTCCTAAAGGAGGACCAGGATGAGGAGGAAACTGACCTCCCTCCAAGTATTTCAAGAGCATCCCAGAATACTAGTCAAGAGGGTGATGAAGAAACCAGAGATTTTACTTCACGCTCACATTCTGGCCCACCCTTCAAATCACCTATATCTCCAAAACATCAATTATCACCCAGGCCACCAAGTAAAATTTCAGATTGCTCAAGGAAATCTGGATCTAGACATGGTCAGTCTCCAAAATTTAAGGCTGTGGAAAAAGAAGCATCTAAAAGCAACATATCGGAGGCAAGCAATCAACCCGAGGAACATGTCTCACATGAAAATGATATCCAAGATATGGCTGTAGAGAGAGCTCCAAGCAGTAATTGTGGAGGTAATGAAGATCCTGATGAGACAAATCGAAAGGAACGATCATCAAGTGCCATGTCCACCAGATCAAATGTCTCTGCAAAATCAGGTAAATCTGATGTTAATGTTGTAACGGAACAGCAACACCCTGATGTCAAAGACAATCTTGAGGAGAGAACAGCAAGTGCCCTGTCAGCTAAATCAAATATTTCATCAAAATCCAGAGAGTCCAAACGATCAGAGGTAGCACCTGAAGAAACAGAAAATGATAAACCACAAATAGAGGAGAGAGCCCAAAGTGCCATGTCTAATACTTCTACAAGATCGAAACAGTCAAAAGTTTCAGAAATGGCAGCTGATGAAGTTGTTGAGGCAGAGGACCAAATAGAAGATAGAGTTCCAAGTGCAATGTCAACAGTATCTAATAGATCTAATACATCAAGAATATCTGAGTCCTCAGATTTCAAAGAAGGAGGTAACCAAATACGTGACAGATCTCCTAGCACCATGTCTGCCAAGTCTAATACCTCGGTGCAATCAAAGAAATCTAAAGACATAAAACCACAAGAAAGAGCACAAAGCTCTATGTCAGCCAAGTCTAATGCTACAGCGACATCTACTAAATCAAAAGTATCACAAAAAACAGCCTCAGACACTGTAGAAGAAAGTGATAGACGGTTAGATGAGCGCGTTCCAAGTTCCATGTCTGTGAAATCAAATCATTCTAATATTTCAGCAACAGCCAATGCAGTGACTTCTGAAGATCAAGAACAGCATTTTGAACAAACCCCTGTAGGACCAATAACACCAAATATTATTTCAGAGCCAGACTCAGAAATGAATGAGGCAGGAGGAGAGGCATCTGAGGAACGACCTCCAAGTGCAAGGTCGATCAAGTCAAATTCTTCTGCAAGGTCAAATAGATCAAGAGTTTCAGTTGCCCCTGTAGAAGCAGAAGAAATGGAAGAAGAGTCTGAAAAAAGAGCTTCAAGTGCTATGTCTTCTAAATCTGCTGCTTCTGCAAGATCAGACAAAAACAAAAATACAGTCTCAAAGTGTCAAGATACAGATGAAAAGACAGAGATACTGGAAGAAAGAGCTCAAAGTGGTATGTCTCATAAATCTCATGCCTCTGACAGATCGAAGTCTGCAGCAGATGAATCAGCAGATTTTGAAGATGCAGTCGACGCACGTCCTTCCAGTGCTCTGTCTATAAAGTCTAACACCTCTACAAAAACGTCAAAAATATCAGATTGTATTGCTGATATTACTGAGGAAGAAGTTTCTGAACGATCTAAAAGTGCATTGTCCTCTAAATCCAATGCCTCCACAAAATCAAAAAAGTCAAAAATGACCAATGAAGAACTGGATAGATTTGAAAGCCAAACAGAAGACAGAGCCCCTAGTGCACAGTCTGTTAAATCAACCACTTCTGTACGGTCTACAAAATCAAAGGCTTCAGAAATCATAAACAAGGAAAATACAGATGCAGAGGGACGGTCCGTCAGTGCCATGACATCCAAATCGAATGTCTCTGAAAGATCACGAAAATCTAATGTCTCAGAAGTGGCAGATTATGACCAGGATGATCAAACAGAGCAACGTGTAGCAAGTGCAATGTCTGCGAAATCCAACATTTCTGGAAAGTCTAGATCAAACATTTCAACAGTTGAAATTGTTGAAAACCTGTGTATAGAACAGAAAGATTTGATTTCAGAAAAATCAAATCATCCATCAAAACAAACTTCAGGAAATAATAAAGAGAATGTGGAGAGAACCATGAGTTCTTTGTCAATGAAATCAAATAAATCAATAAAATCTAATGTATCTGCAAAGTCTAACAAATCTGAAGTATCACAGTCTGCTCCAGAGGAACCTGAATGTATGGATGAAGATCAAGGAAAAAGGGCAGCAAGTGCTCAGTCTAATGTTTCATTTAAATCTAATCATTCAAAGGTTTCAGATGTAATGTCTGCAAAGTCCAATGCCTCTATGAAATCTAAGAAGTCAACATTTTCTGATGTACAGTGTGAGAATGTGGATGCAGAAACAAGTCAAACTGGAGAAAGATCCCAGAGTGCGTTGTCAGCAAGAACAAGCGCGTCTGAGAGATCCGTAACATCAAAAGCATCAGAGACTCCTGGAAAAGAACTTGGTGAGGAAGATAAAGAAGAAAGGGCACAGAGTGCCATGTCGTGTAAATCCTTTGTTTCAACTACATCTAACAAATCAAAGCTTTCAGATACAGTACCTCATGAGTCTGCAGAGATTGATAATGACCTAGAAGATAGAGCACTAAGCACAACATCAGCTAAATCAAATATCTCTGCAAAATCTAAGATTTCAGAGGTTTCTGACAAAGCACCAAAGACAACTGGAACCACAGATGGGGAAACAAAAGAGGACAGGGATTCAGATGTAATATCTCCATGTTCTTTGTCAGCAAGGTCTAATGCTTCTGCAAGCTCTAGAAAGTCAAAAATGTCCAAGAATGGGCTTAAGGATCCTGAGGATGAGGATGAAGGAAAAAGCAAAAGAGCTTCAGGTGCAGCATCGCCTGCAAGATCTAAAAAGTCAGAAACTTCTGAAATTGCTCCTGCTGATTCTGCTGCAGAAGACCAGACTGCAGTGAGAACACCGAGTGTATTGTCAACAAAATCAAATATCTCTACAAGATCTAAGGCATCCAGGGTTTCAGACACAAGCTTCAAAGTAAAAGAGGAGGAAACAGTAGAAAGATCTTCGAGTGCAATGTCTGCTAAATCTGTCAGTTCAGTCACATCAAATAAGTCAAAACTGTCAGAAGTGCAATCTGAAAAAGAACAAGTGGAGGAAAGAGCTCCAAGTACTGTTTCTATTAGATCTGGCATTTCTGCTAAACATGAAAAGTCCACCCAAACAACCAATTCTGTAGACATTGACCCTGCCAAATCAGGGGAGGCTGATGCAATGAAGATGGAAGAGAGAGCACAAAGTCCCATGTCTTCAAAATCCAAGATGTCCTCCAGATCCACAAAGACAATCAGTTCAGCACTGGCTATTGAGCAGACTACTGAATTGAAAGATTTGAATGAGAGGTCGGCTAGTGCCCTGTCAGTAGGGTCTGTAAAATCTAAGAAATCACAAAATTCACAGAGGACATCTGATCAACCTGCACAGAAAGAGGACAGTGAAGAGAGGAACCCTAGTGCTCTTTCAATTCAGTCAAACACTTCCGCTATTTCGGCAAAATCTAAAGGATCTGTTGCATCAGATATTCAGACTGAGGGGAGTATTCAGATGCAGGAACACCAAAGCCGAGCTACGAGTCAATTGTCAGCTAAGTCAAATGTCTCCACAAAATCAAAGAAGTCCAAAACTGAACAAAAGAAAGAAATTATTGTTGACCCTGAAGATACTGTAGATAACAAATCAGAAATGAGTGATAACAGAGTACAAAGTGCTTTATCAGACCATTCAAACGCATCAAGCTCAGTTAAATGTGTCTGTGGTGGCTTGAAGAAGTCAAAACCTTCAACAAAATCATCTGAAAATAAAGCTGACAATGAAGAGAGGTCTGGCAGTGCATTGTCTCAAAAATCTGTGAGGTCTAAAATCAGTTCAGTCGAAAGCAATTCTGAAAGAGATTTAACACCAGCAAGTGCTTCAGTTTCAATTGGGATTGTAGAGGAATATGATGTGGATAATATTGAAGAGGAAAGTGCGTCAGGGACCCCTGTTCCACACTTGAAATCAAAAAATGATGTACATTCTGAGGTTTCCTCAAATATTCTGGAAAAAACAAAACAACAGCGCACACCAGCACCACAAGACAGATCTAAAAGTTCATTGTCAGTGGGAACAAATGCCTCAAACAAATCCAAGAAGTCGGAATGCACTCAAAGCAACTCTGCTGAGCCACTATCAGATACAGCAAGTGGGATTAAATCTGATAGACATCTTACAAAACCAAAATCCCCAACCAGCGAAGTACGGTCATCCAGCAAGACCTCCAGTGCTTCACATTCTAAAGACAGAAAAACGTCAGTCAACGACAGACCAAAAAGTAATGCATCCAATTCATCACCGCATTTGGAAATAAAAGTGCATCATAGTAATGATGATTCCAAAAGTGAAACTTCAAATAAAGAGTCAAAAAGATCAAATAATCCAAGCAACATATCTGCTGAAGAAGATATGGACGATAAGATTTCAAGACCTCGTTCTGCAGTCTCAGAGAATCAGCTCAGTCCCAGTCCATCAAAATCCCCAAAGAAGTCCAAAAAGCCTGTAATTCTTCTTGGAGGCTCTAATGATAGCGTCTTGTCTCAGTCTGTCTCAGCTCCAGAGCAACTAAATGAAAATTCCAACAATTTGAATATGGCAGGAGATGCATCGGATAGGACAAACATGTCTGATAGGACATGTAACGGCCCCCTGGAGGTTACTGATTACGGTAGGAATATCAGTGAAAAAAACAGTGAAAAACACAGTAAATGCAGACACAGAAAAGTAAGCAGCTCTTCACAGCAAAAGGCAGATGATGAGATGTCTGACATAGTTCCAGCTAATCTACCAAATGCTTCTCCAACTGAGGTAGTGAATGAATGGTTGAATAAAATTCCATTGGACACTGCTTTGTATGATGATGGAGATGAATTCCATGAAAACTCTGAAGAATTAGAGACATTGAATAGACTACAAGAGCCAACACAAAATGACATAGGGAATGAAAGTGAAGGAGATGTTGATGTAGTTGCATTTGAGCCACAAACTGAGAAGGAATCTCAGCTGGTAACCGAAAAAAATGATAACAATGAAGACAAAGAAGATGATGTTGGGACAGGGACTGACAAAGACCTTGTGGGTACTGGTATCAACCAGTCTTGTCCTGAACAAGATGTCTCAAAAAGTTTTCATTCTTCTGTTCATGTTATGAGAGTTTTGTTAAGTCCCAAACTTGATAGATGCAATAGTTTACCGGAAGTGTCTAGTGTATACGGGAAAAAACTCAGCACATCAGCAAGAGGACTGTTAGATTGCCTTGTAAATCTTCAGTTGATTCATTTTGATCCCAACGATGTGAATGGTAAAGCTGAAAAATACAAGGACCTTATGAACATGCTCCAGTCCCTTTGGCTTTGTGACCCATCTGATGAGATGACAGTCACACAGAAAAGTAAATCCAATGATCAGCGTTCTATTGATGATGAAATGAAGGCCAAGTCATCCTCAGGCGTTGATGTAAGCAGCGGCTCAACTGGTTCTGGGAAGAGCAGTGTTAATGATAGTACCCAGGCTCAGAAATACCATGTCAATACAGAAGCTGAAGGCATTGAGACACTGACAAAGTTACAAGAAATTGATGAAACAGAAGGAGAGGAAGCTTTGGGTGTGGTTGAAATGAAATCTGATCCAGCAACACCAGATATTGCAAGTCGTGTCCAGTGGACTCCTGAGACTGAGACAGAGGGTACTGTGGAAGAAAGACAAGAAGAAAGTAACATTCCTGCCTCTGATGATACTATTAGGAGTAATGACAGTCCAAGAGAGCCACTTGAAACACCTCCTTCATCAAACAAGAGTGCTGGAAATGATCCTCAAGAAGACACAAGTTCAGGGACTCCTCCATCGGTGCAGAGGTCTCAGTTAACAAAAAAGTTTTCTCAAGATCCTGATCCTGTCTGGGTATTAAATCTGCTAAGTAAACTGCAAAAACAGTTCATGACACATTATGTCAATGCAATGGCTGAATTCAAAGTACGTTGGAATTTAAATGAAAATGACCAGCTTGATGCAATGATATCTGAATTAAGGGATGAAGTCCATAAAAGGATACAAGCAAGTATAGAAAAGGAACTAAGAAAAATTCAGGGTCGTGCAGGAAGACCTAAACCACCAAAAGAAGCCATGTCACGCGAGTCAACTGCTCAAACAGAACAAAGGCGGAGACGTCTGAAAGTAATGCTTAATCATTCCATAGATACAGTGGCAAAAAGCGATGATGATAATACAGCAACAGGGACTGATTTTAGTGATCAGCGGAGTGACGATGAGTACTGTCCATGTGACACGTGCATGAAAAAGAAAATGGCATCAAGGCCTGTTTTACCGACAGAAGTATTAAATTCTGCCCCGGTGATGATGGACTTTGATTTGAGAAAAATTCTCCAGAGGAAAAGAGAAGCTCCCACAAAGAGCAAAAACTATATTTTAGAGGAGACTGGAAATGAGGAACTAAACACAGAATTTGAACATGGACCTAATGCCAAGGAAGTTGAAAAGGACAATTCTGTGAATGACATAAATGAACAAAACCAGGAAATCCAATCCTGCCCTCCAGTGCAAGAAAATTCAGATGAACTTATAACCACTGATTCTGCAATGGAAGTTGAAAAAGCACAAGACATTGAGGAAGGCACTTCCATTGAAAGGAAAACCAATGAGCAAGAATACGTAGCAGAGGAGGAAATTGCTGAGAGGGAATCAGAAGGTATGGAAGCAGTAGATGACCCTGAAGCTGAAGCAGCTGTGGATGAAGAAAAAGACCAATTAGCAGAGAGTGAAGGGTCTCTGAAAAGTGAAACACACAGAAACAAGCCATCTCCAGAAGCAGAAGAGGAAGGGACAGACAATAAATTAGTAGGAGAACAAGAAGCTGAAGTCGAAATAGGAGAAGATGAGGCTACAGAACTAGAAATGTCTGAATCTGAAGCTACAAAAGAACAGACAACGAAAGAACTAACAGGAGAAGAGGAAGACGATGATAGGGAAACAGAGGAGAAAGAAGCATCTGCAACTCTGAAGACTTCTAGTGTTGAAACAGCAGATAAAGAGGAAGATGAACATGAAGCAGTGGAGGAAAAAGAGTCTCTAAAAGATGAACCAGGGGAGGAAGAGGAAGAGGAAGCTTCAGAAGAAGAGAAAATAGAAACAGATGGAGATGAAACCGTTGAGGAAAGGTTTGCGAGTAAGGACGAAACAACAGAGAATGAAATAATAAAAGATGGAGAGACAACTGATAATGGAGAAGCAATCAAATGTGAAACATCAGCAGAGGAAGAAACAGCTGATGAAACAGCAGAGGATATACAGAGAGAAAACAGTGAAACAGCAGAAGATGAGGAGACAACTGATTATGAAATACCAGGCAAAGGAGACACAACTAATGATGAAACGGCAGGAGATGAAAAGACATCTAAAGCTGAAATAGCAGACAATGGAGAAAGTATTGATGACATGACAGTGATGGATGGTGATGGAACATGTGCGGATGAAGAATCAGTAGCAGAAGGAGAAAACGGTGAGACATCTAATGATGAAATTTTAGAAGTTGAAGATATTACTAAAGTAGGAGAAGACGATGAAGAAACACCAGAAGATGGAGAGACAGCTGATGCAGAAATAGCTAAAGTGGAAAGTGCAGAGGGTGCAGAGACATTTGATGAAGATACTCCAGAAGAAGAAGAGACAGCAAATGATGAAACAGAAAATGATGGAGAAACATCTAAAGCTGATATAGCAGAGGATCTGGAGAAGATGGATGAAACAGATAATGAAAAGTCTTCTGATAATGAAATGACTGAAGCAGATGATGGAACAGCAGCTGGAGAACCAGATCATGAAGCAATTGAAGATGAAATGGAAGCAGAAGAATCAGATGAAACTAAAATATCAAAGGAAGTAGAAACAACTGATGATGGAACAGCAGAAGATGGAGAAATAGCTGGTGATGGAACAGCAGAAGATGGAGAAACAGCTGATGATGGAACCGCAGAAGATGGAGAAACAGCAGAAGATGGAGAAACAGCAGAAGATGGAGAAACAGCTGATGATGGAATAGCAGAAGATGCAGAGACGGCTCATGACGGAACAGCAGAAGATGGAGAGACAAGTGATGATGGAACAGCAGAAGATCAAGAAACAGCTGATGATGGAACAGCAGAAGATGGGGAGGCAGTTGATGGTGGAACCGCAGAAGATGTAGAAACAGCTGATGATGGAACAGCAGAAGATGGGGAGGCCATTGATGGTGGAACCACAGAAGATGTAGAAACAGCTGATGATGGAACAGCAGAAGATGGAGAAACAGCTGATGATGTAACAACGGAAGATGGGGAGGCAGTTGATGGTGGAATCACAGAAGATGTAGAAACAGCTGATGATGGAACAGCGGAAGATGGAGAAACAGCTGATGATGGAACAACGGAAGATGGGGAGGCAGCTGATGGTGGAATCAAAGAAGATGTAGAAACAGCTGATGGTGGAACTGCAGAAGATGGAGAAACAGCTGATGGTGGAACTGCAGAAGATGGAGAAACAGCTGATGGTGTAACTGCAGAAGATGGAGAAACAACTGATGATGGAACAGCAGAAGATGGAGAAACAGCTGATGGTGGAACTGCAGAGGATGAAGAAACAGCTGATGATGGAACAGCACATGATGGAGAAACAGCTGATGGTGGAACTGCAGAAGATGGAGAAACAGCTGATGGTGGAACTGCAGAAGATGGAGAAACGGTTGATGATGGAACAGCAGAAGATGAAGAAAT
>JBBKCR010000148.1:7538701-7549297 GCA_037577295.1 Ladigesia roloffi | reverse complement strand
AGAGAGAGAGAGAGAGAGAGAGAGAGAGAGAGAGAGAGAGATAGACTCTTACAAATTCTCCTGTGGGCACAAAAACTGAATACTGGTTAACAGCAAGTTGAGGTCACAGACTATATAGGTAAGAAAATGAGCATTATTTACTTTTTACTAGAAGCAGCATTTTGAAATGAGCACCTAATACATTTCTCAGATGTGAGAGATTTATGTGAGAGTTTTATAATAATTTGTCTGACAGGCCAGAACCTTTAAGAAAACAAAAAATAGTTTTCTTATAATTATTTAGTTGTGTGTAAATTAATCACTTAGAAGAATTTCAGCTTGGGTTTCACATGTATTGTTTTAACGTAACAATACTATATTTTTAGATATAATAGTAATTTAATGTAATCATAATTAGACTAAGTAGATGCTACTGAGACCTGAGAGCTAGATATGAAAAATTAATCAATATTTTTATTTTACAATAGGTGTGATGGATTATGAAACATTTAAACACATTTTTCTAACATTCTGTGTTTTTCTTTTCAAATATTGATACATTTAATGTGTCTTTTTGCTTGTAATTATAAAATTATTCAGAGCAATCACAGAAGGGCACTTGTTTTGCCACCAGTTTTTAAGCCACAAGTGGGTTATTTGAGGGTGTCATTTATACAGTAAGAACTGTGAGGCTGAGTGCAAAATTGTGTTTGAACGCAATTTTTGATTAGACTTTATCCACTTCCTCTGTGGTCCTTCCTGTAAGTCATAGAGTAAGAAACGTTTTTAATGATTAAAATTGAGTAACTGACATTTTGCAACTTTTTGGGTTGTTTCATAATGAGCAGCTGATTGTAGTCTGACTAGTTTGGCTTTTCTCCTGCTTAGCCCTCATTATGAGGGGACAGATGCTCATATGGACTACAGAGCTGAGAGCTGACAGCAGTGGAGAGTGACACATATGCATTAAAGATCAGGTGTGAGCTAGAAGGTATGGAAATACTCCTTTATAGTGACTGAAAGTATAATATATCTTTATTTATGATGCTTAAACAATAGCATTAGAGGTGAGATCATATTCACTGATAATCAATTGAAATAACAAAAAAAAATTGCAGAATAGTTCTTTGCAAAGATGCTTGCTTCTGTTTTTCTGCTTTTTAAGAATGGGCTGTAGTTGCAGTGGTCTGAAGAAACATAAAGAAAAAGGACATGCAAATAATAATTCGGCAGCCACCAACCAATCGCATGTATGTATTCCTGGCTGCTCATTTAAAACCTTACATTTATCTTCTCAGTGAAAATTTCTGCTTGCAGTGCTTGCATTCTGTTCATTTATCACTTGCCGTGCCTACTTAAAAAACATATGAATTTTTAAAAAATTCATTCTTTTCACATTTATTTTCAGCCAAGACAGCACAGGCAGCGTGGTGCAGACTATGGTAATGTTCCTGTTTTCAAGTAGTGCATACTGCTGCTGATTTTTTATTAATGCAAATGCGAATGTTATTTTGGAGTGTGGCAGCTGATCACGATGTTTGGAGCTACAAACCCTCACCATTCAAAGGCCCCTTTATAGTTGTGCCAGGCAGTAGTCACATGAACTACATTATGGTCATTATATCATTGTTAGGTCCATTCTACCCTGAAGCATTTAGACACTATTTCTAATACAGAGGTGTTTGGCTGCCAAAGTCACATCGAGTAGCAGGATATGTTAGTATATCGCTGTTAGAGTGTCAGAGCCTTCATAGCAATTAGTGAAAGATTCATTGTTCACTTCTTAATTTTTGCTTGGATTTTATCTTTAGATGAAGGCGTTGTCGTCGCTCAACATGACTTTTCACCCAATAATGAGAATGACCTTCCATTTAAGAAAGGGGAGAAACTCAAGATCATTCAGGAGTAAGTAGATACAACTTATATAAGTAGAGTGGATACAAGAAGGAGATATATAAACTGTTATATAAACTGTTATGATCTGAATTCCTTCAATTTGTGATTTTTTTAAAGAATTAATAAAGGCAAAGCACATATTTTATGAATGCAATGCTACATTTAAACTGACTCCTGATTTTACATAAGAAATGGGGACTGGTGGTTGGCTAAATCTCTTGTCACTGGAGATGAAGGATATATTCCGTGTACATATGTGGCCCGAGCTCACACGCTAGAGGTGGAAAAGTAAGCTACTGATTTCTTGTTAAGTCATTTATATACTTAACACATAATATTTATTGACTTTTAATAACATTTGCCTAGATATATAAGAGCATAATATCTGTAAACCCTAAACTTTAGAAGTCACTGTTTTTATCCTGTGGTTCAGATGGTTCTTCAAGGAGCTGAGTCGCAGAGAGACAGAGCGTCTTCTGCTGGCTCCGGGGAACAAGGCCGGGTCGTTCCTGGTGCGAGAGAGTGAAACAACCCCAGGTCAGTAATGAGACACTGCCCTTCCTCAAGTAATAATCATCCACATGTGGTGTGGTCACTGTAAACAACCACTGTCACAACACCACCCACTTACCAATTAAAGCAGGCACACACTTACACTACACAGACAAATACATAAATAAATATGCAAGTTGGCATATTATACTTTGAGCCTGATACCACTGTGGATGTACAATGCTGATGACATGACATAGCTTAATAAATGAGATCTTGTCCCACAGGTGCTTTCTCCCTCTCTATAAGGGATTCCACTCCAGAGCAAAGTGATGTGGTCAAGCACTATAAGATTCGTGCTCTTGACAAAGGTGGCTACTATATTTCTCCCTCCTTGTCCTTCCCCTCCCTGAAGGAACTGGTGCAGTACTACTCCAGTGAGTAAAACAAAACATGTTTTTCCAAAGTATTTGTTGTCATATACACATAAAAATAAAGATTCCTAACTGGTTCCTAAATGGTATAGAGTGGGGTGGAGAAAGGTTTAGCATGTTAAATAAAGTCAATCTACTGGGAGCTAAAGCTAGTCTTCTGTGATGTTACTCAGAACTGTGTTTGAAACCTTTATTTGTGATAATGCACAGTGTTACACTGCCCTAATTTGTAATCCAAACCCAAACCTCACCTCCATGTACTCTGCTAAAACTAATGTTTTTAAACATCCATGTGCAGTTAGTTGCAGCACTCTGCTTTGCATTCACAGAGCAAGTGTAAATTCAACTTAAACATTTCTTAAAACCTGATCAGGTGGAAGATGTTTGGTTTCTCATCTCTGCTGCGGTGTGTGTTTCCTGTGGTGTCTCTGAGCCCTTTCTGTCAGTCTAAATCACCAGATAAGCGGGTACTGCAACGTGACAATTCAAAGTGCAAGACTTTGCTTTTTTTAGATCTGTCAACAACTCACTATGTTACCCTGTATGGCCATCTTCCTGCTCATTCTTTCATTATGTAAACTTCTGAGAGATTTGAGTGATACACTACACTGTATGTTGTATGGAACCTTTCCCCTGCAAAGGTTTTCCATTACATAAAGGAAATTCTCTTCTTCCATTAATATTAATTTAGTATTCCTGTTCGGCGTCAAACAGAGATGGTTTATTTACGAGAAATGTCTCCAAAAGTGGGAGGAACAGGTTTATGTTCTCTTGGCCTGTTTGTGCCTGTAGGATCAGCTGATGGTCTTTGTCATCGGCTCGGAAACCCCTGTAAATCTGTGGCGCCTCAGAGGCCCTGGGCTCAGGATGAGTGGGAAATCCCAAGGGAAACGCTAAAGATGGTGAAGAAACTGGGTGCTGGCCAGTTTGGAGAAGTCTGGATGGGTAAGACAAATATAGCACTAGTAGACAGGCACAGTATATGTCCAAAAGTTGAAACCATTTTAAAATAGTACTTTATATGATTTAGATTGTAACCTAGTGGTTAGGGAGCTTGCCCTGGGACCAGAAGGTTGTGGGTTCAAATCACTGAGGGACAATGCCTAAACACTGCTCCCCAGGTGCCCCTCATTGTTGGCAGCCCCCTGCTTCACTTGGTGAATGGGTTAAATGCAAAAAAAAAAACACACTATGTGATGGGGTGTGTTTACACTTATCAGTAAGGGGCCACTTTACTTTAATACTGTTTCAAAGCAGGAACGAATGAGTTGTGCTCCATTAACTGCATTTACCCCTAAATCACTGCTATTAACAAACAAGCAGTTCTGCTAAGTTTCTCAATAGCAAATATTGAAGTAATAATTAGTAGTTATTATATGCTATTTATGGATTATTCTTATTATAATTATTATGGGGTAGTTCTATACTGATCTAATGGAAATTAACTTATCACTTAAATTAGCCTAAATTAAGACTTGTTAAAACAGTGTAAATATCTTTATTCATGTTATCACAAAGTATCTTTGGAGGCTTGTATTTAGGAGCCACACCAAACTGCATTTAGTGGTGCTTCATCACATATTTTTACATGTGATATTATCGGCCACAAATCAGCCCACAAACAGGACCCTGGCTAAAAGTATAGTTTTAGAATAGTTTTAGGTTCACATAAATACATAGTTCACAGTACATAATGTTCCAGTTCCACATTTGTGGTTTAATTTGTTAGTGTCTAGAGTATTTTTTTACTGCACTCTTTTTGCAATATGTGAGGCAGTGCTTTTTTTCCAAACAAATGTTTTTTTTTCCAAAAAATTAAGGCATGGTCAATCAGTGGTGCCTCACAGAGATACATAGTTCCACATTTTTGTTTAATCTTGTTTAAAATGTGTTTAAAAAATCAGCTAGTATTATTTTAAACCAAATGAAGTGTAAATGTATTCCTGAACACTAATTATCTTATTACTCATAAAACAGGTGATACTGTGTTCTACCTTTTTGTTCTGTTTTTATAAATGTCTTCATAATACTATTACTGTATTTCAATGTAGTGGGTAATTTTCATCAAAATAGGATCAATAATAGAATAATCACCAACTGTAAGGAAAATAGATTCTCAATAACTAAAAGTCTGGCCATCTGTTTTGATCTACTCTTAGTAGCAGATATTACAGGTTACAGTAACAAGTAAAAAGGCGTACCAGAAATTAATTGGTCTTATAGCTGGATTCATTTTGCCATGTCTGAAACTAAACATGCAAATTATCCACAAAACATTGTGCAGCTATTACATTTAAATAAATTTACTGAAGGGTAGCATTTATAAGATCACATGGCACCTCCTTTTTAAGAAATCTACTTTAATGTCAATCATGGTTTACACAAATGGCTGGTTTTGTCAGTTTCTTTCTAGAAAGCAATTTTCAATGACAATGGACGCATGTTGGAATAAGCTTTTTTAAATGTTTATATCATGTTGCTTTAGGAAATCTACCATGCTTGTTAGTGAACTAGCTAGATGAACTTTTGTCAACTGTTAAGTGTTAAGGTGCTAAAAATGCTAATTACTGTGAGTTCATACAATTTTTTTGGCTATTGTTACTCAATAACCAAATAGGCTGAAGGTCTTTTGTACATCATTAGTTTAAGCCAAATTACACACAGTAGCTCTACAATTACTTGACAATGTACTGCCTTTATGGGCACCATGGATGCTCCGATGCTATACATGTATGCATGCTATATATGTGTCATGTTTTTTTAGGCTACTATAAGAATAACCAAAAGGTGGCCATTAAGACTCTAAAGGAAGGCAGCATGGAGCCAGAGGCGTTCCTGCAGGAGGCTAACCTCATGAAGAAACTACAGCATGATAGACTGGTGAAACTTCATGCTGTTGTAACACAACAGCCCATCTTCATCGTGACAGAGTTCATGGCAAATGGTGAGGAACTTATTATCATCAACTGATATTATTGTATTTCACCCATGACCATTCAATAGAAATACACAAATACAGAAATATTATGTAGCAACAGGGACTAAAACATGGATCATCATAAGAAACTGTACAAAGTATTTTAATCAAATGCTTGAGTAGTAGTTATGTGTGTAATGTGATATTAATGTGGAATTGACACAGATAAATGAGTGTTGTCAGACAAAATGATGCATACAGTCCTCATTTTACAAAACTAGTCTGTTCCTATGACAGCCTTAATCATTAACAAATCCTAATACAGTTGTAAAATCATAATCGAGAGCCCAAATAAGCCACAAGACAATAAAATCTATATACTGTACTTGTACACTGTATTGCAGTAACAGAAAAATGTGTAAAAAAACTAGTTACGGGAGTGAGTGGTGTAAACTCGAACCATCAGATGTCGAGATTGTCATAACCGGAAGATCCCCTGTATTCAGATCACTACTAATTCTAAATTCACTTTTATTGGACTTTCAGGGAGCTTATTAGACTTTCTCAAAACGGATGATGGCAGAAAACTAAAACTTCCCAAGTTGATAGACATGTCAGCTCAGGTAAGTGCAGCTTTGTTCTTTGCCACCCAGTTTGCACATATTTGATATATTTCAAGTTCTCACAGAAGGAAAAGAGAAGTCTCCATAGCTTGATATGAATTGTGGAAAGACATATTTATGGTGCCAGCAATTTGTCAGACAGAATATTTTGACATCCTCTCTTTAAGTACTATTTTGAGAGCGAGTGCCTGTCTTAAAGTTGTGTGACAAGGGTAGTGGAAAAAGAAGTAAATGCCGTTCTCGGTTTGCGGTCAGGCTTTGAGCGTCAGCCTCTCACAGCCTCCCCACGACTTGATTATTAACTTCCGGACAGGAAGTGATGTCACTCTTTCCATCTAACCACGTCCCCTGAGACTGCATGCGTTTTCTAATGTTGTTTGAGTGGTAATGTCTCTTTTGAAATCACTGAAATTTTGGCACATCATTGACTAATAATATAATAATAAAAATATATATAATTAAGGATTTAAACTGTAGCAACTGATAATTAACGTTAAAAATTTATTCAGAGAATAAGGAACTACACTGACACTGGCTGGTTACTACTGAAGTCACTAGTGTCTTCAGTAACATTGGTTAGGGTATACATTTTTATAGTTAATTTTTAAAAGTTGTATTAACACCATATGCTTTAACTCCAGCCTTTTTATTTGGTTTTCCTACCTAAAATCTATGTACAGACCACTGGGAAAATTAATCCAGAGCACATTTAAAATCTATTTAAGATACATTTAAGATACGCAATTATTACGTTTATTATATTTTCATTGTTCATACCTCGATGATGTACATGTACAGTACAATGTTTCTGACAGTACCCCTTTTCTTTACAGAAATATTGCAATAAAAGATTACAGACCATTTCTTTGCAGTTTTATACAGCTATCTTTTGTTCATTCTTCTCTGTGACAGATTGCAGAGGGCATGGCATACATAGAAAAGAAGAATTACATTCATAGAGATCTTCGTGCTGCCAACATCCTAGTGTCAGAAACGTTGCACTGTAAGATAGCTGACTTTGGCCTGGCCAGGATTATAGAGTCTGAGTACACTGCACAAGAAGGTAAGAACAATATTCATCCATTAATGTCCATATATTTCAAACTAATTATAATCAGTAATAAGCTGATTCATGTACCACTGGTCGTTTCACAAAGGAGACCAGGAATTCCAACATTTGTAAAGTTTTATCAATGAATGCCCTAATTTACATACCTTGACAAGGTGATTATATTTCCTGCTACAAATACAAAAAAGAAATTTGGTAATAAAGGTTCAGTTGATATTAAAACCTGCCATAATTTAGACAGTATGCAGAATACATTGAACATATTAAACCTTAAATCTTTGTTAAATCATTTGTATGCACTAGCTGAGCTTTACATTGTGGAAAATTTTAAACATTTACAGAGAATAGATTAACTCAAATTATTCATAGTTGTTCCTTAGGGATTAAGTTCAATAATGTTTATATCTCAATTTTTTATGTAAATTAATTTTAATGCAAATATGTATGTGTACTGCAAAGTATTGAAATTTTCTTCAGTTTAGGGAAATTGTGGTCATGTCCAATGGGATATCCACCTCTTCCTTATTTCTGACTGAAGGTAAAATCAGAATCAGAGTCAGAATCAGAAAACTGATCCTGTAGGAAAATTCTTATGTAATATCTGCGCAGATAAACAGAGAGACAGAGACTGGAACAAAGTAAAATGTAAAATATAAATAAATAAAAGGAAATACTTTATACAAACTAAACTGTGTTACATACACAAAAGTTAGGGTATACATTCCTTAGATAAGTCATTTATATTTAAGTGAATTACTAGTAACAGAAATAATGATTAGGAATAACACTGACACAATTAGGGATATTTCTCATGGTAAGAATGTTGCACATAAGACATTGCACATAATGATCATGTTTTAGCACTTGGGGTTTTATACTTCACCTATTTAAAAACCCCTCCTTTTAAAATAATGAGGCTGCACAGTGGGAGTGGGGACTGGTGTCATGTGAAAATAGTGTTTAGTTATATCTTAAAATTAGCATGCATGTTGAATGTGGAGTTGTTAAAATGTAATTGATAAATAACAGTTGATTATTTCAGTGGTACATTTTTTATATTGGCATGAGAGCATATTAAAAAAAAGCATTTACTTAATCTCAAATCCACATTTGATTTGGAAAATGTATATCACTTTCATCACTTGAATGTGTGATGCAGTTTTATAAGTTTAGTATATGAGTTTTTGCTTGAGATGATATCTCAAGTGCAAACACGCACAGGCACACACACGCTCATTCCTTCATGCTTTTTCTTCTTTATCTCTTTGACTGATTAGGGGCAAAATTCCCCATTAAGTGGACGGCCCCTGAGGCTATTAATTTTGGCACCTTCAGCATCAAGTCAGATGTCTGGTCCTTTGGCGTTCTCCTTACAGAAATAGTGACGTATGGACGAGTACCATATCCAGGTAACATAGGGGTGCACAATAATATATAATAATGAATATCAACAATGGCAATATATTTTATAAACTTTTTTTAACCCAATAAGGAAAACAGGAATATATGATAAACTGCAGAAAATATTGTGTGAACCTATGTCACTAGATGTTGGCAAGAGCATTGATGTTATTCACTAGGTGGCATTCTTTCTCAAGTGAGTCTTAATGAGTGTTAAAAGGTGAGGTGTAAAAAATAGCCATGGGGATGTCAATGCCATCTTTTGTACTTAGTACAAGAACTGAGAACCTGTTGACTTTTTTCAACACGTTTTTTAATGGAGCCTTTGGTTTCTATTGATTTTCAGCTTCACTGCATTGGCTGCTAAATATAAGCCTTAACAGGATCTGCTCATAAATGTTTTTTTGAAAATGGTTCTTCTATGGCACATCCAAACAACCTTTTCAACTTATTTTTACCCCAGTATATATCTACTATAACCCACAGCCTTGTTCAAAGTTTACCTCAGCTTTTAAATTCTGCCATTTTACAAAAGCACCTGTGATTTGTAACAGGCATGACGAATCCGGAGGTGATCCGTAACCTGGACAAGATGTACAGGATGCCATGTCCGGATGACTGCCCTGAGGAGTTGTATGATATAATGGTCTCATGCTGGAGAGAGAAACCAGAAGAAAGACCCACATTTGAATACCTGCAGGACACTCTAAATGACTTCTACATTGCTACTGAGGGCCAGTATGAGATGCATCCTTAGGCTTCCTGAACATCCTGGAGAGGCAAATACACAAAAGGCATAAAGGGTATTGCGGGACATAATTGCTTGCCAAATAAAATGATACATGGATGCAGCACTTGGATGAAAATGGTTTAAACATTCCCTGTAAGTGGACCAATCCATGGATTTTATGGCTACATCACAACAAACTGCATTTCATCCTTGATTTCCTATGGAGAATCACTGACCACTTTGGATGACTGTATTTCATGGTGACTTACAGTTGATGTAATATCTGGTAGGTGTAACTGATTTTTTTAAAGCTACCTAGCATACACATTGCATGTTTGGCAATGTAAATCATTAGAAGAAACGTTGCAGCACTTGTTCTATTACATAGCAACACTTTGTTTAGTTAAACCCATTATATTTCCACCATGCAATTTTTTAATCAGATGGTTTAT
The DNA here is from genome assembly GCA_037577295.1 of Ladigesia roloffi. Classification (NCBI taxonomy): domain Eukaryota; kingdom Metazoa; phylum Chordata; class Actinopteri; order Characiformes; family Alestidae; genus Ladigesia; species Ladigesia roloffi. Next base: position 7,539,304 of record JBBKCR010000148.1, on the reverse strand, counting down.
ATCACGTTGCGTCAAATTAGTGTTTTGCACCTTTTTTTCCTAATAGGTCTTTTTTTTGTGCTGGTTGCTCATTAAGTTGTTTGATGCATCAACTTTTTCCTATTTGTTCATGAAATGCTGTAGCTAAATTGACCCAGGTCTTTACTAGTGGGCTGGTTTAGCTGTGTTCATTCCCTATTTGGTGTATCTGGAAAGCACAGTTTTTGTCACCGTTCAGAATAGGACGAATAACCAGACTGCATGACCAATCAGAGATTTGCCTTTTTCTTCTTCAAGTCTGGCAAGATTAAAGGAACACACAACACTGATGCTTATGCAAGGTTTAAAAGTGAGGTGTAAAATTCTTCTTCTTTTTTTTATCTTTTTTATAACTGAATCCTGAGATATTGTACATTTCCTAACCTCCAAGCCATTTGTTAAGTGTATTGTTAAGTGTATTGTTAAAAATAATGATTCTTTCTTTATGAATAAAAAGCACTGATTTCCACATATGTTAAAAATATTTAAATATATTTAATAATATTTAAAAAGGAGCTCAAAAGAAACTGAAAATAAGCAGTTATGCCTGGTTCAAGAGAACTAGAACCAAACGGATAAAATGTA
>JBBKCR010000148.1:7521534-7538601 GCA_037577295.1 Ladigesia roloffi | reverse complement strand
CCACAGGGACTTTGCTGACATTGCATTTTGATTCAGATTTTAATATGCATTTCGTCCCCCTTTTGCAGCAATAACAGCTTCCACTCTTTTTGGAAGGCTTTCCATGAGATTTTGGAATGTTTCTGTGTTTTTGTGCCCATACACTGGGCAGAATATTTATGAGAAGGTCTGGCTCGCAATCTCTATTGTAGTGCATCAAAGGCTGTCTAAAATATCTTAGTATGCTGACATATTAAGATTTCCCTTCAGTAAGGGGCCCAACCCAAACCCTGAAAAGAAGGTGTGTCAATATACTTCTGGTTATATAGTATATAATACATATCACACTAATGTCCGAGAATGATCACTGTGCACTAAGATTTCCAAACCTGTTTACTGGTGTCTTTTTTTTATAGATTTTAATACAGCTGTCAGGTTGGTCACTGCTACTGTATCACTGGCTGACTGAGCTGTATTTGTGACTGAGGCTCCTGCAGCCCTCTTTTACTTAACACAATTAATGTTCCTTCTTGGTGTCTCAATTAAAAATTGAGGCAAACTGGGTCCAGTCAGTGTGCCATACAGCATAATGGGACAGTGAATCCTTAACTATATTGTTCAGCACACCTCTCTGCCTCTAAACAAACTAGTTTGAATGAACTCCAACCCACTACAGTCAATTATGTTTGACAATTTGTTCATCTTACCTTTTCATCACATGACGGCAAAAACATGCAGTGAGGATTGACAAAAAATGATAAATTTGTAAGCCAAATCTTGTCATCTGGAACACTTCCATCATATTCTAATGACTGAGATGTAATCAAATGCAGTGTGTTTAACTTGCCTAGCACAGTGGGAGAATTCCCCATTGAATCGATGTAGCTCTCTGACCCAGAGGGGCGCTGTAGGTGACCAAAATGAATCAACAGTGATCACACAGCTTGACACAGTCATAAATCTTCCCACCAATTATCAGCACAGCCATCTTGGAACATGTTCATGAGATAAGAACAGAAAAAAAGAAGTATCATTGGATTTCATACACCTCAGAAGTGCAACTCTGAAGTATTTCTGAGTTTTGTTGAGAATAAACTTTTTTCCCCATGAAATTTCAGTGATTTTATTTATTGTATCTTTACTGTACACCAGACCAAAGTAAATATACAATAGATTGTTGATGGTTAGGTAATCATTATTACATTTGTAGAAAGTCAAACTTTGCATAGATTATTTCAAAATAAGCACCATCTTCAATTAGATTCCACAATATCTTATAGGAAAAATGAACACACAGTAACTAGAAGAGAACTGAAAATGTAAGAAGAGTCATTCCAGTTTCTAAAAGATTTTCCGTACATCACAAATTAATGACTTTATGTTTCATATTTATATATAAACATTTAGTACGTGTGTAATGGTGCCAGGGTGTATGCATTTAAGCTGGAAAATAACCTTAAGAATAAGTAAAAGCTGACATAATCAACAAAACAAACAAGTAAGACATTGCCAGGATATGCAACATTGTTGATATAAAGAGGAATATGAATAAATCCAACTTTAAATGTATCAAAAAAGATGTCAATATCAAATGAAACCCATACAATGTAAAAGCAGAAGAAAATAAACAAAATGTGGTATTTCAAACGTAAGTAACAAAGAGTTTCCTGCAAGGACTTTTGGAATTACAGATTAAAAAGAATACATTTAAATATTTAAACTTTCCATCTCGGTCCGACCTTGGACTAAAGAGAGGACAAACAGACAGAAGGAAATGGAGTGCTTTCAATATGTGACCAGCAGATGGGCCTTACACCTATTCATGTTTAGTTTAGAATGAGAACAATGTTCTCCATCTTCAGGAAAACACGCTGTACTGGGAACATTTCAGTCAAAGTGTAGTCTACATTTAAAGCTGCACACTGCTCATTTTTCACACTTTCTGAAAATGCAATGCATGATTCTGATATACAGGACCAATATTGACATTGATATTGAATATTGACCTTATTAAACCAATCAGATATAAGCTACAAATGGCCAATCCGCATTCAGTAATGTTTCTTAGTGAAGGTTATCTAATTGTAACAGAGCATTGTATGGTAACCTAAATTATTTGAATTGTTAAATTGGAATTCTAATAAATATTTACATCATATAATTCATAATTCTGTCTTTACATTGTGAACAATGCCATTCAGAGAGTTTTGATATAAAATGGTGCATTGTAAAACAAAAAAGTACCAATTTCTTTACAGTGGTGGGTGATAGGAACCAGAGGTCACAAAGTCTTCACAAAATGTTAATATAGCCAGTTTCTATACTATCAAAAATGATTAGCAAACCTTTATAGATTTTGTTAATAAATCTTTTAATGTTGATAGAGGTAAAAAGGAGTACCTCTTAAAAAGTACATTTTCTTTGTGGATTTGTATTTCTTTACAGTAACTTGTTTGTAAATTATGTGACATCCACAGTCAGTGGCCATCATTTGTTTAGAATTTATATGCAGAACTTTAGTTTTAATAGTGTTGTCGTGATGATCTATCTCATGTAGAGAAGCAACACTGGTGTTTGTTTATTTGAAGTAATTGTGTTTAAAAGGTCCTCAGTTCAGATCTTTGTTGTCAGTCCGCCCTTATATTTCTCCTTGATCATACCGGAAATCTGCACCTGCGCCTCATTCCCGGACTGGTACAACCTATATGTGACACTCTACCTCTAAAGTGAACAATTATAAACAAAAATATATCAAATATAACAAGTTTCCTATGTCATGGAAAAAAAATTTAAAGGTACACATACGATGTGCATACTGAGAATGTATTTGTTTGCCAACATATTGACTGTAAATGTAAAAAATCTTAGTGTGTGCTAAAACATTTCACTGGTAGTGTTTACATTTGTATTTAATTTTTGGGGAAATATGTGTATTTTTTTGTGACACTTCAGACACCTGGTTCCTCTCACCACTGTTCTGAACAATTGTGACTCTATTGATCTAGAATGGAGAACTTCACATAAAGCTACTCTAAATTACTTTGTTTACATTTGAGCCATTTCTTTGGGCAGAAATAATGAACATTATTTCTCTTTGGAAGTCACATTAGAACTGGTATTGAGAGAGGGGAAAAGTGGGATCAGCCCATCTGAAATTGGTAAGATTCATTCTTATAACACATCATGACCTACACTGTTGACTATGGTGGGTCTTTAAACTAGACCATTTTCAACCTCGCCAAAACAAGCTATCCAAAACTTAACAGGGCTCAGTTTTAGGGAAAGCAGAAAATGAGAAAGTGAAAACACTGCTAATTCAAGAAAAAAGAACCTAGTACTCTAAAACATTGCTGCTATTCACTGTAACAACACATACAAATAATTTACAAAGTTACAAACACAAAGATTATAACTCCTTCCTTAGGAACCACTCTGGCCTGCCACACCTGAGACTTTGTCTTTGCATCACTGCCAAGTGAATGCCCTTCCTGTCTTTTTCTGAGACTTTCCCCATAGTGCAGTTATCATTTACCCTGTTAGCCTGATAAACAAGTCTGTGCCATTGCCATGGGACTGAAGCTCCAGAGATGTGAAACTGGCAGAACACAGCTTTGCCACAGTGTTATTAACCTCAAAACTTAAGGCTTGTGCTGTTTTTCAGTATTTATGGATGCTATGAGCAGTCTACACCCACGTGAACACTGTACCACCTTTGACTAAATTCTACAATTATTTTTGTTGAAGATAAATATGTTTTTTCCAGTGAACACAGTGGATAATTAGATAATTAGGATAATTTCAGGAGGCTGATCACATTACCACAAAATATAAAAGCAGCTGTTAAAAAACTCCAACAGCATTTACAGAATTTAAACACCAATTCATGCAGGCCTGGGTGGGTAAGATACTGAAAATGTTGGGTTTTACTCTACCGTCCCCAAAAAAAGATGCTGTGTGAGCTTGGATCTCTGCTGGGTGTTCATCTTTGTGTTTTGATAAGACCTGTGCAATTTTCTTCTGGATCAATAAGGGCTTATCAAAGAGGACATTTAGTAGTACAACACCAGCTACAGGGTCTTAAGAGATTATGGGAAATATAACAGCCAAGAAAGTTCTTTGATGTTGAGTGCTACCGAGCAGATCTAAGCTTGAGACGAGAGAACACAGTTAGACAGTTAGGCCTTGACTGAAAAGAACATAAGTAACGGGCTCTTTTGTTGCTGCCATTTATTCTGATGCCTCCTCCATACCTTTCAGATGTAGAGATAAAGGGCAGTGGTCTTCTCTGCACTCCAGAAATGTGTCAAAATTTGAAGAGTACTTTTCACTCTGTGTTGAGTAGTCTAGTGTGTGATGAGGGTTCTTGACAGGCTGGAGAGTCTGTGTGTGAGTACAGGTTTGTGTGTGTGTAAGTGTGTATGTGTGGTGTGTGTTTTATCAGGTTCTTCATTGCTGAGAGACATGAGGTCCACTTCCTGTAGGTTTCACAGCTGCATCCTGAGACACCTCTCTGGAGCGGGACTCTGCCACTCTGACTCGAAGAAGAGGAAAGAAAGAAAGTTAACACACATTGAGTTGGTGGAGCCTATTTTAATGGTCATACTACTAATAAAATTATGGCATAAACTTCCAGGGATGGGTAGCATGGGTTTGGGAAGTGTGTTCTGGAAAATTGCATGACCACAGGAGCCTTTCATAACCTAATGATCAGGGTTTCCTGGATTCTTAATTTTGCTTTGGATGAATTGCATATGTATTAGAACACTGTGCTCACTGTCTATGACAGTACAAGATAAGATAAGATTTTTTGTTATTCCCACAGGTGGGAAATTTGTAAAAAAAAAAAATCTGCTCACAGCTTTGGTCTAAACCTATGACATTGCCTCTCTCAGCGTAGCACGTTAATCTATTGACGATATAGTGTGGTCTGATTTTGTCAAAGAGTGTCTACAATTTCACCACTGAATCACAAATGTCTAAATTTTTTTGCCTGGCGTGAAACCAGAATGCTCAGTCGCCAGCCAAACTCCCTCCGCACTGAATAACGGGGATTATGATGTATAAAGTTTTGATATTAACTTGTTAAAATTGTGATCACATGTGACTCAATCCTCATGTAACGGCAGTTTGATTTATTTGTATGTTCTTGAGAACAGAATACGTTGAAGCATAAATTTCTACCTTAACATAAGAAGAAAACAGTCTATGCATGTATCACCCATTGTTACTTGTTTGGGTCCTTTATTTATTAGTGCTAATTATCCATTCAGCTCACATGCTGTACAAGAAATGACTAATTCAGGAAAAAAAATCAATTTTGAAAAGTAATATCAGACCCATCAACTTCAAAGTTAAATGAGTTCTCATGAGAAAACATTGTTGTCAAAGAGAGCTACAGTACATTACTATACTAAAACTAGGAAATGGGTCCCATTAGTCTCTAACGTCACAAGTGGACCTCAGGGAAAAATACGCTACAAGAACAATATAGGATATGGCCCATTTAATGAAAGTACATTAAAGGTTTCTAATGATGCACTACAGGCACAGCACTTTTCAACACTCATACATTATGTAGTAGACAAAAGATTCATTTTTTTTTCTTCTCACCTCACTTACCTGTGTCCATCTCTTCTACCTCCATATTGCTGCATGACAGGTAACAAAGATACAGTTTGACACAGGCAGACATGAAGCCATAATTAAAACAACACTTAAAAGTGCATATTAGCAAAACCTTTCTTACCAGCTCGTTCTCTAACCTTTAAAATCTGCCAAACTTTTTGTGCAAACCTAAGCATTGTGTCTTCAATGTAAGTCTGGGCGCTTTACTGAGAGCAGCGCTTAAAAAGATCTTCCTCCTTGATCCAGATAGCGGTCCGCATGCTGCTTTGTGCCAAAATTAATAGGGGATATAACTACTTGGACTCATCTCATTTGAAGTGATTTACTTCAGTGAGTCTTGAGCACTCTGCTCAATACATTACTGTAATAAGTGTTGGCCGTCGCTGCCAAGAGTGAAGCGGATTTCTACCTGCTGGACCATAAAGCCAGTGACGAACTCACATTAATGCGCTGGCATGACACTGCTGTTGACTGCTACCATGGGCAGAAGAGAACATGATTTATCGTTCAGACCATTTATATAGACAGAATTTTGATGACATTTGCTCAAGAGGATGCTGGATGTCGCTGAGGTTTATGAGCCCAGATTTATGTTAGCTAAGACGGACATTAACATTTAAACGTCTGTTTTTTATAGTAAGCTATCAACACTATTCAAATGAATACAATTACATAAACACATGATTAATTACGTGTTTACGCAAGCAGTATATTGTGAGAGAATAAGGATTCACCCGCCTGATAGCCAATTACAAGCATCTACATCCAGTGACTGCAAAATGCAGACAAAGCTTCTTACAACAAGCCTGCAGTAAATCAGTTTGAATTATTGGGCCAGGAGAGGTGAAAAGGTGTTAATGGGGGATGTGTAAATTCAGACACACTATCCTGATTACATGGAGGCTAGAAATGTATTTATTTTTATATTGATTTATTTTTTATGCATCTCATTCTCGAGGGTGGTCAGGTTTTATATTTGCAGACCATCCATAAACTGAAAAATATTAAGATAAGTTAGCTAACATAATCTAGATTTCCTAGGCTTGTTCAGATTTCACAGAAATGTTCAGTGCCCATATTGGTGTTAAAATAATTCATTGCGAAGCTGATATCGACTATAAACACACAACATTACTTTTTAAATCCTGAAAAAATAATGACGTGGTAAAAAGTTAATCCACATGTTCTGAAAAATGAATGGCAGGAACTAGGAGAGGCATGGCTTAGAATTGTAAAGAGTTAACTGCAACTGCAGCCAGTTTTTACTTTATATCTGTTCATTCTGTACATTTATTTATTTAAAAACATCTTCCAGTGATGTCTGGCCTTATTTAATATTTGAAATAATCAATTTGCTGGTTTATCTTTCTGGAAAACAAGACTAATTGCACATATATTTTCAAATGAAGGCACTAACAGAAAAGCCAATTAAAACAATAAGAAAACAATAGATCACAGATCTGCTTCTTAATTTCATTGTTTCAGATGTGAGACGTTTGGCTGCAGTACAAGGTGAAGCCTTCAAAGAAATCCCACATTTCTTTGAACCGGACTTCACAGTCCTGACCCACACCACACTCGTCTGTGTGATGACATCATCAATCAACTTGTCGACCCGACTTCTACTATATTGATGAATATGTTGATCTGGAAGAATCTGAATTCGTTTATGCCCTAATATATATCTAGATTTTTTGTATAAGTTTTGTATCTGTTATTGAATATATGTAAAATAACGGTCTTGATATCAATTGTTCAGCTTTCTATTGTTTGGTAATCAAAGAGTGCAGTAACATGAACAAAAGCCTACACATGGATATCTAACACTGATTATTTTTGACAATCAGACTCTGGGGCTCAGTTAGAGGGTTTGGGAAATATGCAAAAGTTTCACCGGATCTCGTTTTACCTTTAATCTGACATCTTCTATAGTCCAAAAGAGCTACAATTTAATAAGTGAATTCCTTTGTGATGAGAGTGAATTATTGAATGCTGTATTGCCTTGTCACATGACATATCACCTTATACCCGTTGTAAACATGTCTGGCCTGAAAAGGCTGAATAACATAAAAGGTTACCTAAGTCAGTTTGTCTCGAGAGACACATGTGATTCATAACATGACAACTGACATCTTCTATTTACAGTAAGTCACAGTGTTGTTTAAGAGGTGGAGAACCATTAAAAATGAAAGGCAGCACTCTCTTTGAACCCTCTCTCCTAAGGCTGAGAGAATGACTCAAATAAAAAAAATTCTGAAGCCATTAAAGTTTCTGAGGGAGCATCAAATTTACATGATCCAAAAAAGTGGATGTGATTTAAGAGAGACCTCCAAATCTTTAATGTAGATTGGTATAATCACTAAGTTATTCTTCACAAAACAAGGCTTTCACATTCCATGTCACAGGCTTATGCATACTGTTAAGAGAAAGTAGTATCGGGTTCTCAGCCCAGAAGGGTAGGAACAGATCACAGAGCTTATCTGGTCCTGAGGAGTTCTCAAACTCTAACCCCAAACTCATTTTACCAATGATAGAAGTGAAGGGATCTGAGCCCTGATGTGAGATTATTTATTGATATTTCACCAAGTTGCTGCAGTTCTTAAGATGCTAAAGAAACCTGATAAAGTCTTTAGAAATGTCTCATGTTGGAATGGTTGCAGCCAGAACATCGCATCCTTTTCAAGAACTCTTAAAATCAGATGTTGTTTTATCATGATAATTCAGCAGCTGGAAATGGCGTCTTTCAGGCATCATGCATCTCTGTCTTATCATATAATTTTCATAAAATTGTTAATGGAATATCTCTGAATCAGAGCAAATGCAAAATGTCTGGATTACATTTTTTACAATAGAAGAACAGCCAATGATTAATTTTTATAAAAATAATAAAACAGTGGCGGACATCACCATCCCAGAGGCCAAGTGATTGGCTGTCATCTCTAAAAGATTGTCTGGCTATGTTCTACTTGTCTATAAAAGATAAAATATGGAGATTTGTTTATTCATTCTGCTGTTATGAGATATTGTACGCTTTCACAGGTCTACTGGGCAGTATATCCCTATATCATATGATCAGTTGAAACTGAAAATTGCAAGTATTTATTAAAATGCTAAATCCAAATTAAAGCTTTAGTTACCTTTTCTTGCCAAAACCATATATATTATTATGAAATTCTCAGCATTATTATCTCTCATGCTATATACTACACTACCTTTATAGAAATCACTAGAAAACAGTGACACAATTGGAAGTCCTCAGCCAAGGCTTTTTTGTTTTATAATTTTTTTGTTTTGTTTTGTATTGTTCTGTTTTTTAATGCAAGCAGGGCCACACATTTTTAGCAATTTCTAGCATTAGAGAAGTCTTCACAATGCTGGGATGCACCAATTGTAGCCTCCACTTCAAAAGAAGCTTGATAAAACTGTGTTTATAGAACCATAGACACTCCCAAAACATGAAAAATTGAATCCTTGTGCAAAAAATATTCAGAAAAAATTCCTCTTTGCATTCTGAGCAGCTGATAATCATCGCTGAGATCAGCAGGCTGAGGAAGCTGCACTGGAGCATCATTTTCCTCGATGCTTTGAACTTAATCCGAGGTCACTAATATCTCTCTGTGTTGCTGCTGTGTGACCAATCCATTGCTTTCTTTCTCTGCTTTATGGTGAAATAGCTTTTCACCTCAAGGTGCAAGGCCACATTAGCTGATTATACGAGGCTAAATGCTTTTCAAATGGCCTAGCTTGCTTTCGGAACTCATTTGAGGGAGAAAGTTAAACAATGTGCCTCATCATTCTTTTGCTAATAAGCAGAAAAAAATGATAATGATTGCACATGTGCAAGCTAAGCTGTGAGTCCGCCCTTGTGTCTCATTAGACAAGATACACCAACATATCAGTCTCCCTGAGGAGAAGGAAGAAGAACTTCAGTTCTAAGCAGCTCACACACTTCACAATGCATATTTTGAATATCACAATAGTGCAGCATGTAGTGCTGCATTTGAAACGCTCAGCGCCTAAATGTGTAATCTTGCCGTCACCCTGCAGAGTTCAATAATAAGAGGGCTTGGGATTACTCTACTGCAAAAACCTTTCAACACAGTATGAGGCCAAGTGAAATAATCAGTGCATGCACACTCTTTTGTTTGCACGGATAAAAGGAATATAAAGGTCACTATAATCCTTACACTTTTACTTACTTAAAAACATATGATGTGAGAATACCTTCTTTAAAAATTACATGTACATCTATAGTAATTTTATGTAAATGCCAAAGTTTGACTGTAAGATCTACGCAATCAATGTAGGTACACAATGTTCCCAAGCACTGTCAACACAAAGCAACAAACCATACCTTGGAAATGCATCATCGAGGCCATCGTCCACATCCTAAAATCAAGACAAACACAATCAATGACTGGTCATCATCAACTGGATGTCCTTAAAAAGGCATGTAAAAAGTATGGATCACACTCTACAATCACTACCAACCAACAAATCATTGTTACAGGGATCTAGGATGAGACTAACATTGGAGGTTCCTGTGGTCTAGCTGTTATATGTGCTTGATCTGGAGACGGGAAGCGCTATAAACAGGCTCAGAACCTGCTTTCACAGTGAAAGAAATTCAATAACCATAAAGAAATTCAATTAACAAGAAGAGAGTCTATCAGGCAGTGCAGCCTGAATAGCTGATGAATGTAATCTTGAATAAAAGACTCCCTGGTGAGTGATTACAGTGAGGCTTTGAAGACGTTGCCCTTCCTGACCTAAAGAGCAAATATCACCACCTAGTGGTTTGAACACGTCTTTCCTAAAAGTTTTACATAGAGATTTGGGTCCACCTAGTGGACACAACCTGCTCTTTACTCCAATTAACATGTCAAGCGCCATTTATTCCCATTATTTTAGTGCAGGAGCCAGGTAGCAAAAACAAAAACAAAAACAAAAACAAATGCTCACTTTCAAGTATGTTTCTCAATGTCCAGGCAGATTTTCAGAAATATATTATTTCTGCACTGTAAGTGCTTTTTCCTAGTCTTTGAAATTAAAATCTTGCTCTATGGATTACTGTGGCACTTTTAATTCCCACAAGAATGCCCATTTAAAACTTAGCATTATATAAGAACCCACACTATATGGACAGGTATTGGGATGCCTGACCCTTTCACAAACTGGGACTTAAATGATATTGCATTCAACTGCTTAGATTTATATGTGGAGCCGGTCCTGCTTTTGCAGCTATAACAACTTCCACTCTTCTTGAAAGGCTTTAAACAAGATTTCAGAGATTTTCTGTGGGAGTTTGTGTCCATTCATTCTGTAGAGCATTTATGAGGTCAGGGACTGGTGTTGGACAAGAAGGCCAGGCTCACGATCTCTGATCCAGTTCATGCCAAAGATGTTGATTGGGATTGAGGTCATGCAAAGTTGGGAGCAGGACGTTGTCCAAACCGTGTGCTGAAGCATTAATCGGGACATATTATGTAAAATTCACTTTTTGCATCCTTTTGTATTTCCATTTGGGTCTCTACTCTTATAAACACCCCAAGCATGAAGAAACACCCTTCAACTTTTTTAATTGAAAGTTTTTGGTGTAAGGAACCATATGCTTCGGGTTCAACGACACCCTTATTCTGACACCAGAATAGGGAATTTTGCATAGAACCACCCCTCACCTGTCGAGCCCCCACCCACTAGATAAGACACACTGTTTTTGTCAGCTGGTTTTACGAGCATGCATAAAACATCAAGCACTATGGCTACAGGCAAAGGCAAATCACACATGAAGTTTTGTGGCGTTGACTGCAAAGAACAACACAAATCTGAACATACAGGTCTGAATAGCTCCTTTGTTTCATGTGTGTTAATTGCCAATATAAGCATGGGATGGGTGGGGTGGGGCCTGCAACAGCTTATTTGCAGAAAATTGACAGAGCCCTTAAATGGCTCATTTTAAATGAACTGAAACAGTCAAGAATAGAGCTGGTGAGATCTCTTTATGTGAGAGTGATTTTGTGCCAAGTACATCATGAAAATGTTTTGTATAGTCCAAAGGCCTATTATAACTAAAGTGAGTTTTACATAATATATCCCCTTTAAGATTGCCCTTCCCTTAAAATAAAAGGCCAAACTCTGAAAAAACAGGTGTATCCCAATACTTCTGTTCATATCTACTGGTTTACACATTGTAACAAACGTATGCTTTATTACTTTCAAATCAGTACTTGAAAACACTGAATGTTTGACTGCTTTTACTGAAGTGAAGTGTGTGAAATGATTATGTTGTTTGCATACCACTCACCCCTACATCCTCACTCATTCATTCATTTTCTGTAACCTCTTAGTCATTACAAGGTAGCCTGTCCCAGGGTCTACAGGTGCGATGCAGGGATTCACCACAGGGCACACATACACACACCATTCACTCACAACTAAAGCCAATTAAGAATCCCCAGTTCACTTCACGCGCATGTCTTTGGACTGTGGGAGAAACTGGCATCAGGAGGAGAACATGCAAACACCACACAAGACCAGGTCCCAGATTTGAGACAACAGTGCTTTCCACTTTGCCACCTTGGGCCTACATGTTTTACACCATTTTTTATATGTTATACTTGTGAGGACACATCTACTTTTGGGGTAATAGTAAACTTTAATACCATTTTGAAAATAGAGGTAATTTTATTGGGTACATCATGCCCTAGAATAATATCTAAAAAAAAAGCATTGCATAAAATACAGCATTGGATAAAATACATACCCAGGAGTCATCTCTGACTGGCCGTCTGCGGGCAGAGTTATTGCGTGGAGATGGTGAATGGATAGAAGTAGAGAGGAAGGGCTTCCTCAGCTTGTGCTCCATCAGAACCTGGGCTTTCTCAGCTTCTATTGCACACACACACACACACACACACACACACACACACACACACATACACACACACAATATAACTCTATTAATGAACATTGACCATTTAATAATTATTCAAACATGCAATAGATCATACACTATATGTTTAAAGACACCTCTTCAAATGATTTAATTCAGCTCCTTTAAGATGCATGCACTGCTGAAATGTATCATCATGTATACACACACAGCTTGTACAGTCTCCACAGAGAAGCACTGGCAATCAAATGGAATGCTTTGACACTAAAATGGCCCAATATCAGCTAGATATATCAAGCCCCACATGAGGGAACCATCCCAGAGGGCTACAAAGGGGGGACAAACTCCCTAATGATACCCTTGATTTCAAAAGAACGTGAGATGAGTAGGTTTTTACAAATGCTTTTTAAAATTATTTAAAATATAATATAAAACATGGAAATAAAAAAACTATCATCATTTGTATGATGGTGAAAGTTCTGTGGGAAAGATTACTGTGGGAAAGTTTGTACCTGAGTCACAGTGAGGTTTTGTTTCCAGTTGAGGGTCACTGCCAGAACAGCATGTGCGAGCCTTTTTAGTTTTGTCTAAGAAGCAAAAAGCTATTTTAAACAATGTAATCTCAGGTAAATACTGTGCATAACATAGAGCAGTAGTTTCCACTTTTGGCCCTGAAGACCCCTGGTTTCTTTATCCAACTTATCAAATAAATGAACAAGCCTTCCGTTTACATCACATTTACAGCAAAAATCTCTGACGCCCTTATCCAGAGTGACATACATCACTGCTCAAGTAATCCCCAACTGTATCAAGATTTAAGCCAATATCCACAATTCAACTAAGATACTCCACGCTCGTTACCCCTGATCAAAACCTGTCAAATGGTACCTAACAAACACCAGTCAAATATATGTAAGCAATACCTAGTAAAGGAATTCAGAAGGTAAAAACAAGGTTAGGATGGTGTGTTTGTTTTAGTTTTTTTTTTAATACCAAGTTGTAACAAGCAAAATGGAAGGTACTTAGTCCACTAAACTACAGTGGCTGTGTGAGAGCAGGGATCTCCAGACACCAACCTACTAAGTAGGTTCCAGGCATTCATGGACATTGTAATCAATCAACATATCAACTGTCATAAAACATCAATTTGAAAAATTTATTTATCCTTAAGAAAGTCTCATTACCATAATTGTGCACTGAATAAACTCGATTTGAATGTGAACATCAGTACAATAAAATATATTACACCACCAGAATCACTGCCAATACAGAATAAATAAAAGACAGATTTTGTGTTAATACACATCAGGATACTCATGGGATTAACAGTCAAGGGTGTTATTTTTTCTCTCATCCATAAAGTTTTTGAGACACAAAATTTGAGATACAGTTATGTATTTAATCCTAAGTAGCTGTACTATTTTTTCCATTCAGCAGGAGTTACTTGGCTAGCAGAAACCCTGACATCAAAACAGCGTATTTCTAGTCCTCACCTTCTTGTGCAACCTCCCAGAGGTCCAGGGCCACTTTAAAAGCCTGTGCTACTGTCAGGGTGACTGCCTGGGCCTGCGGAGGACAACAGGTTGAGCTGACATCTTCTCCACAGGGTGCTGACACTAGAGAGCATGAGGACACTGCACCAGAAATAACGCACTACAGGACACAAGCTGTAGTACACTGTACCGTCCACCAGATGGAGTTAAATACATAATAGATCACAGTTTCCAAAGCTGGACAGAATTTAACAGTAAGAAACCATATAAAGCATTTCAAAGATTCATTACACTTCTGCAAGTTAAAAAAGTGTCACTGAGTCAATAAAACTTTCATTGATTTAACATGATGTAACACAGAGGCACAAAGAAGTCATTTGTAATGAAAAGCCATACATAAAATACAGAATCTGTAATTAAGACAACAGCATGATCCGTTATAAATGAAGATGCAAACTCACAACTTTCTTCTTTTGGCAGAGGAAGGCATGGCACTCCAGGGTCTCGTTAAACTGGCTCTGTGAGACGTAGGCAAATACCTTATCCTGAGTTTTATCAGCTGTGCAGTAGGAAATTCTGCAGAGAAATGCAACAGCTTTCATTAAGTGAACAATCTGTACTAAGCATAATGTGTGAAGTAGCTATGTAGGATATAAGTACAGTCCTGATTTAAATGCACCATAGCAATATTCCTCCACCCACCCACAAACAGTCCCAATATACATCAATAGGGTGTCATTTCTACTGGTCCATTGACCTGACCACTCGAGTCATGATATCCTTTCAGAGACTGCTGTTAGGACTTCTAAAAGCATTGCAGGTTCCTTACTGGAACTAATTAATTATGCATATCGTGCCAGAAGGTAAGTGGATGATGCTAGAAACATGAGGCTTCAACTCTTTAACTATCCAAGGACCTGTGAAAGAGTATTTTTACTTCTTAACCCTTAGAATGCGAGTGGCACGTGTTGATGCCACAAATGATAAATTGTTGCCAAACGACTTTTTTTTTCTTACACCATTGTGAATTCTCATATACCCTGGATTTTGTTACATAATGCAGCAGCTAACTGATTTGAAACTATTTAAGGATAAACTCTTTAAAGATGAACTCTTCAAGTATCAACATCTTGCCAGTGACACATCGCTGTCTGCAGCAAGACAAAAAGCTCCCATTTTTTTCTTTCAATCTGACAAAGATACCATTATGATAGACTGCATTCTTTTCTGTGGAATGTATAAAGCACTATTAGTTCTAAGGGACGCTCCACAAACTTAGCAGCGACTAACTATATTTTCTTATTTTTAGTGTCGTTAATTTTGTTGAATTTACACAAATTTGTTGACTGTAATTATTTTTTCCTAATGGATAATGCTTGCACCTTTTACAGTGTCGTCGATGCTCCTTAACTATTACATTACATGTGAAAATAAGCATGCTTACATTTTAATATTAATTATTGCTTATTTGCTGAACACAATATGTGTGTTGGCCAATGAATTGTACTTTTACTAAAGAAATCAACAAAATGTTATTTTGACAGGCATGTTTTTGAACATAAATGTAAATGTAGCAATTAATGTTGAGAAAATCAGAGACTAAAAAGCATCCAAAACTCCGATTGTAACATCGTTAAGGCTGGAATTGAAGATATAGATTTCTTTGGCAAAAGTATTGCATGTGATTTCATGTTATGAACACATACTTATGGACACATACTTATGGTTTTATGAAAAAACTAGACAAATGCAACAAAGAAAAATGTACTACTGTGCATTATTCCTTATTTTGTGGCACACTCCACCAACCCAACATCAAATCATGGAATTCCATCTGGCAACCAAGAAAATTAAGGAAACTACAATCTAAACAAAACAAATGTGTCCACCGGGAAACCATACCCTGCTTTAAAATATTGGATTTGTCATCTTAAAGCATGCAGAGAGGAATCAGTATTGATTCCACCCAGCTGAGCATTTGGAGTAGCCATACAGAGCGGAGGATTACACTGCAGAAGCAGTGTCACTGAAAATAGATTTCACATCACATCTAAACAAGATACGTGCAGCTAAAACGGAGCACTGGATTATACGTTAAATCTGATTCTGACACATCTCTTATCTTCACTTTTTCAATTGTTCAGATGTAATTAATTTATGTCAAATTAATTGTCAAGATTCATGCCAAAATTATGCTAAAATAAATGTTAAAATCTTAACAATCAGCATAAACTACAATGAACTGACTAACATTAAAGTTATGCCAAAACAAAGTAAAACCATGGTTAAATAATAGATAAACAAACAGACAACCATTAATTACATGAATGAAATATTCCTTAAACAAATCTGACTACCAAATAAAATTCAGAAATGTTTTAATTTACAAACAAAATAGCAGAAATAGGCTTTTTCAAATGTTCTATATTATACTGTGCATTTTATAAGAAACACATTCTATGGCAACTATATACTCAATATTATTAGTTATACACTGCATGTCACCGACAGTTTTTCCTATAAACCATTAGAAATGAGTGTAGAAAGGAGTGCTGCTGGCCACGTATTTTGGGTGGTGGGTCACTACTGTGTATGGCGCTGGTATTAGAGTATCAAGTGCCACAAGTACAGCAGCCGGAATTTTTACACAGATCAGAATCATCTGTTAGGATGTGGTATACCACTCAAAAATATCTAGCAATGTCTTTATTGACCAATAAACAGGGTACAGTAATGAATGATCAAACATCCCACAGGTACAACATGAAAAACTCCTCTGTGTTTAATTTCTTTACACTGGGAAGAAAAAAAATTAAACAGTATATAAAACAAAACAGTATTAATTCTTTAAAGTGTGTAGGGGTGTTAAAACAGTGCATCATGGGTGTTTGTAGTAATGGAAACCAAATGAAACTTACACCAGCTCCCAAATTTCTGACCCTTGAGACATTTATTAGGCTCAAGGAAAAATGTATGAATAATAAATTGTAACACACACACACACACACACACACACACACACACACACACACACACACACACACACACACACACAAACGCACAAGAGCGAAAGAGCAC
>JBBKCR010000148.1:7489901-7502832 GCA_037577295.1 Ladigesia roloffi | reverse complement strand
TATCTATCTATCTATCTATCTATCTATCTATCTATCTATCTATCTATCTATCTATCTATCTATCTATCTATCTGTCATCAAATCAGGGTCTTTCAAAATCTTTCAATGAGTGTATCCCTGTTGTATTCGAATGACTGTTTTCCTGTTGTATTTTATATGTCTAAACGTAACCAGACACCTTTCAAATGAGAGAACTGATCTACTTTGCAGTCATGGCTCACAAAGCTTTCCATAGAAAGGCATTGCCAATAGAATGGGATGCAACTGTAGGCATGCGGGCACCAAGCCCTGTACCAAGTGTCAGCTATAGCGGAAAAAGGCCCCAGGACTTGGCTGTGGACCAGTGAAACTGTTTTCTGTGGTCTGATTTCTGGGGGCAGGTGGTAGCCTAGGGTTTAGGGCATCCCCCTGAGATCAGGAAGTTGTGAGTTGAACTCCCAAGACTGCTGGGCACCTCTGAGGTACCCTTGAGCAACACACACACTGCTCCCCAGGTGCTGTGTTCCTGGCTGCCTGCTGCTTCACTTGGTGAATGGGTTTAAATACAGAGGAAGAATTATGTGCCATTCACACTGTGGTGTGTTCATGTATTACAGAATGATCACTTTCAGATCTTTCAAACAATGTCCCCACATCTAGTGGCTGTCACTGCAGAAAATGGGGAAGCATATTTGTTATTTTTTTTCTAATTCAAAGAAAACGTTTCTGGTGAGGTGTCTATAAACCTTGGGACTAAAGTCCCTCAGAAGTATAGATGTTATTCTTTAAAATAAAAAGAAAACATAAATAAAAATGGGAGTGATAAAAACAGCAATTAAGAAAGACTTATCCCTAGGTAAACTATTATACTATTAAAACTTTTATATGACTTAATTCCTGAAGTTGTATTGTAGCTAGGTTCTACATTTTAATAGAAGAGGTTGTTGCCTAGTTTGTGGTGACAAACATGCCAATATAATGAAAGATTTTGGAGCCCTCTCTTTTTAATAATATGGGCTGTCCTAATATAAACATCAGTGTAAGCTTTATTTTTGGAGTTTATATAGATTATGAAGTTGTTTTGATGAAGATGATGAAGTTGAGCCTACGTCTACGTTAAATAACGAGAAAAATAAAATACAATTTCAGCATCTATCAATTTTAGGTCCACACATATTCCTACAAAAGCTTAATCAAATTTATTTTTTAAGGAACTATTCTGTTCCCAAAATTTGCATTCGTGCCATTAACAAACATTAGAGAATGCTCTTTAGAACTTTGACATTTTAGAGTCACGTGTCCTTAATCACTTCATCAGCAGTGTTAGGGTTCCTGATGCTGTGCCAGGGTTCCTGAACTTTTGTTATGAGGTTGAGTATTATGGACACCACAATCATGCTCAATAATTTGATTTACTAATCACTGCTTGTTTTTGAGAAGCATGTTTGTTCATCTCTTCTGCCATTTACAATTGAAAGTCTGTCCTACAGCGCCCTCTTTGTGTATTGTTTGGTTACTACAGCTTTAGATCTCTGAGAAACAGCACTACAGCGAGTTTAGATTTGTAATCTAATAGCCACAGAACGCAATCAAATAAAGCTACAATTGTTTTATATGGCAACAATGTCTTCTAATCAGAAAATAAAGAAAATAAAGAATTATACAAAAACTCATACTTGCCCAGCACACAAGGCCTGTCCTTCATTTAGCATGTTTATTCATATACCATTTCATTTTCCCAGCCTATAGTGTACATTTCAGTGACTTTGGAACTGTGGGTATTCATCGCGTCTTGCATAATTTCTGTTAAACGTGTCAGATTCAGGGTCTCTCTTCTCATCGTCCAACTTTTTTAAGGTTAAACTGCCAGAGCGATGTTTTCCTTTAGTGCTGACTCACACACACCTGGCCTGGGTGTTTTCTGTAAAGAGAGTTTAAGCCTCTATATGCAGTGGGTGTGATATAAGGGACTGCCTTTACTGAGTTACACCGAAGCAGTAGAAATAAAAAGATCCATCCATGTTATTGTAGCCAACAACATTCTGCTACCTCTTCATAACTGGACATGTAGAAAACAAGTGATTCCTGATGTACACAAGAACAGCTAGACAAGCATAATTCCCATACCCAGTCCCGTCTTCAGTGCATCAGACTGATGCTTCACCATGTAAACATGAGTTTGTCTGCGGTGGCCACTTGAGCAACGCAGGTTGAAATGAGTGTAAGTAGGTAATTTGCAGTCTGGTACACAGAGGAGAATAGAGTGATGGATAATAAACATTTCTGGCCAAGTTCCTTTTTCAACTGCGCTAAAAAACTGCAGGAATTATGAGCTAATTGCGACACACAGGGAGCAGCTTTGTCTTAAGAGATTATTCTAGTAGCAGTAGAGGATCTGCTGAAGTCTGGATGAGGGCTAAACCTAGATATAAGTCCCATTATTACCACTGCATTTCTCTAAACTAAAAAAATGGGTCATGGTCTGGTGTTATGTAAAAACTTGCATAATTCATGTGAATAAACACCATAAGGGAAAGCCCTAGATACCCTGTTGCACAGTAGCCTGTGGCGCTAGAATCTCCGGCCAAGGAAGCATTGGATTCCACACTGTGGCAGTGTACAGTTGCGAGTTAAATTAGGCCACAGAAAAGCCTTGCAGAAGGAATCATGCGGTTGTTTCTTCAGTTTATTAAGTAGGAGGGAGAGGAAGGGGTGAAATCATATAGCTGCTAAGTACAAGAGTATGTATTGTAGCTATAAAGAAGAGCTACACCAAATCATTCAAAAGAATACCATCTGGATAGGTAATCCCCTCATTGCAGCATAGTAAAAAAAAACAAAAACATAAGAGCTAACACCCATAAAACTAATCGACAAACATGCTCTCTGTCATTTTAGTTTGTATTATTAGTCAGTAATCCTCTTCATGGCATTTTTGGCAGCCGCCCTGGACTTTCGTCTCCATGCCCTCTCTCTGCTCGGAACTCATTCTCTCCCCACTCTCTCTTTCCTTCCATTGCTCTCACTCCATTGGTCTCCATGTCGCTGACTCTGCGTTAAGAGGCAGAGGCTAGAAGCGGCTGGTGGGCGGTGCAGTGGGCGGTGGAAGCGGGTGAGGCCTGGGCATGGTTCAGACGTTGTCCGTCTCAGTGAGCGTCAGGGGGTCTCGTCCTGTTAGCTGTTGTGAGGCACAGAGAGGTTCGCGGGACTGATGCAGGGACTCTGCAGACAGGCTCCTACTGGAGAGGATGCTGCTCAGGCTGGGCTGGCGGCCTCTCCGCGGCTGCGCTTCGATCTCTACCCGCACCTCGATGTTGGTCCCCTCTCTGCAACCAAACACAAAAGCGGTCTAGAGCAAGGGTCCTGAGTTTTATCTGAATAAGACATATATGCCTGCAGGTTTACTTTTCAAACCAAGCGGGAGCACTTAAATAATCGCTGGTTTCAAGGCTGAGACCAGTAGAATCATGTGTTCCTGCTTGGCTGGATCGAAAGTAGACAGATGCACCCACAATGTCAATAAGACTGGTGACTCATGCTTTGGGTTATCATCATTTTGCTATATGTTTTAAAAAGCGTTTTTTTATAATAATTTATTTTGATGTAAAATATTCAAAGCAATTTAGTTTGCAATAAATGTATATACTTACATGTTTCATTCTGTTGTTAAAAAGAAAAGGTTTTTCTATTTCTATTTTATTCTGCTCCATTTAACAGGCTGGCATCTGCCTTGATGGTTTTCCATTTGCTTTTGTGGCTGACAAATGAAAAAAACTGGCAAAAGCAGACACTACTCTACAAACAAAATGTCTCCTTCATCTTTCACTCACAAACAGGCGGATTGATGTTAACAGTCTGCATCAGAATTATAACTGAGCTGAGACATATTGTAAATTATATTACAGCATGTTATCACTGGTGATAACAGCCACTTCTAAGGGGTTAAATCTGTACCCCACTGAGAGAATAAATTAGAACAATGTGAAGTAAATAAGAAGAAAGATGCTTGGCTTGGACAATTGGTATAAAGCAAAAAACACTTTTATTTGGTTCAGGACTTTAACGTTATGGGGTTACTGGAACATTGTGTGAATCTTATTAAATAAAAATGTGTGTTTGCATCAAAAAGTAAGCTAAAGAAGCTACTCCAAAATTATCCTGGTTGATTGACTACATCTGGGCGAACAGGAAATTTGCATAAACAAGATCATTCTTTTTCCTGAACCTTTCAAGGCATCTTTTTCAACGAACATATCTGGAGTCTGACTTCCTGCCTATTTTGTGTTTTGACTGCTCCTATTATACCTGCTCCAACTAATATGCTCATTAACAACACAAAAAACACAAAAATGTGCACAGCAGTGGGCCTCCAGGAACAGGGTTGAGAATTACTTCATTAAAAACATTTATTGAAAGAAAACAAATGAGGTTTTTCTATGGCATCACTCTAAAGAACCCTTTCCATATGTATATTTCTAAGAGTGTATTTAATTAGTGCATTATCTTTATTTCTGTATTTCTTAATGTATTATCTTTATTTGTTTATCTTTGGAGAAGATGTATGTATCTCACAAAACAGGATTCCTCAGTTAGTCAAAGTCCAAGCAATAAGATCTTTTAACTGGACACTTTCCAGCTAACTGAGAAACCCTGCTTTGTTAGATCGCCTCAGTCTCTGATGATTCAGCACCCACCTCAAGGCAAAAGTTTGTGTGCTGCAGAAGGCACCCTCTTCAACTGTGTCAGCTTCATCCGATTGGTCATCCTGCTCAGGCCTGTCTGCCTGTCCATCATCAGGAGGATCGGAGGAGTCCTCAGGCTCTGACAGGGCAGCACTGGTACTGGGGAATGCTGCCACTTCTTCCACATTAACACTCACTTCCTCAACAGTGGCGTCGTTCAGGGCTGGCTTGGGCTCTCCCGTCCAGTGGTCACTGACTACATGAGAAAACAAAAGATCTTCAAGAGAAGTTGAAACCTCATCAGATCAGAAGAAAAAACAATTTGACACTTTTCAAACTTGGTTACTAAGTCAGCATTCACATAAACATAAAATCTTTATTATATCAAAAACGTTTTTACACAGTTCAAACAATTATTGATGGACTAACCAATGGAATTTTTGAAAATTACAGATGTTAAGATGTTTTAATTTTTCCACTAAAAGTTATTGGTTATAAAAAAAAATAGCAGATTACTATTATGAGTTTTTGTTTATTATATTATACAGTATTATTACTGCAGTGTTGCAAGCAGTGGTTTGCTGGATAAGAAATCATATTTGACATGTTTGTCTCACAGAAAATAAGGCACTTCTGAAAATGTTCTGTCCAAAAAAAAAGGCATTCTGGTCACAGATATCATTCTTGTGGTGGAGGACTCACAAGTAGCCAGGTCCTCCAGCTGGATCTTGCGTGTTTCAGGGGGTTCGGCCTGAGGCCTGCACCAGCCGTTCCGACACAGAGACATAGGAACCACGCCGTAAACATAAGTCAACATCAGAGGCACTCCGACTGCTATAAAGACAGAAAGATATATCTGTGAAAGCGCAAGGGAAACCGTTTACAGCCTCCATATAGAGTAAGGATTTCATATTCATTGTACAGAATATATTATTCCTAATAATGATGCATGCACTGAAAGTTCATCATGGAGGAAAGCTTTAGTTATTAACCCTGCTCAGTGTTTCTGTCCAAAATTTATAGAAACACCTGAAAGATTCAGGTACTTCATGTACATTATATATATACATCACGTATTTAATTATATTATGATATATATGTATCACATTTTGGTAGTGTATTTTGCTAATAAATAAAAATAATATGCTATAATAAGTCAAATGAAGCCGTTTTTTTGTGAGGAAAAACAGCTTGTATGAGGTCATTTAACATGAATCAGATGAATCATTCTGGGATTCTGATCTCTCCAGTTTGCAGAAGGTACAAAGGGGATCCAGGCAATCTCATATTTCTCAGAATGTTGTAAGATTATTAAACCTCAAGTTTGCCCTGAAGTTATTAATCCTCAAGTTTGCCCCCTTTTGTTACTTTATTAAAAAAGCAAATGCCAGTGCAGTTTTTGGTATACATTATTAAAAAAAAATTATATATTACACTAGATGTAAGAGATCATTTGACAGAATATAATTTTTACATTGTTCTATGTAACTTTGATGACTAAAGGCCAATATCCTTATATAGAGAAACAATAAAAGGAACAATAATTCCTGCTAATGGCATCATAAACATAGAGAGGCATGATGTTGGCGAGCAGGGGACATGGATCACACAGCCCCAGAGACAAAGGGCCATCGTTGTCAAGGGTGCAGGGCAGAACAGAGTGGCATTGTGGAGACGGCTCCAGGGCAGAGCCGCGCTCGGGGGAAAGGGCCCCTCTGTGCCTCTGCTACGGCCAGGTCAGCGCCAGAGAACAGACGGGACTATTCACAGGCAAGGAGAGCAGGCAATAGCGCTGGGGATTTGGGGGGCAGTGAGGAGGGGGCAATCCAGAATGTGAATGTGAATTCACACCACGCCCTTGGAGATTGCTCTGACACTTCAGTGGCAGCCAGCCGCTGTAATCTGGCCACCGGAGCTCTTACTGCACCACTAATACAGAGGACACATGACTCATCAAAGTGGGCGGGAGGGAGGCAGGGTGTGCGGGGGGTGGGCAGTTATTCAGCGCTCCAGTGTGTGTGCACTAGGAAAAATCAAAACAAAACATACTGCTGTGTTTGACAGACTGTGCAGATTCTAATCTCTGCATGGCAGCAAACACAAGCACATATGCTAACAGTGTGTTAACAGTAAACCGTGTCGGTATGTGCATTCATGAGGTGAAATTCCCAGGATGAATGATCATTAAATCTACAGTATTACTGATTACTGATTCATTATTTTTTTAGTTTTAGAAGAATGTAACGCTATGTAAAAATGCTGTAAAGACACTAGCTGCTAACGCTAGCTGCCGCATGTTCTTTAGGCTATTCAGATGACCGGAACAATGAGTTCCAAATGACTAATTATATGAATGACATTGAAAGTCTTGAGAGAATTTTAGTGCTCTACTGCATCTGAATATTAGCAGAGAACTGCAGTACTGTTGTGCTAATGCAAAAATGTCTCCACCACTGCAATTAACATTGCAAAAAAGAAAAAAATTTAGCAATAATTCCAATATTGCCTGATACGTAATGCTTCCTCCTTCCAATATATAATTACAGCCTTGGTATTTGTTTGTGTATGTGCTTGTTATTTACTAGAGCGCAAATATAGTGTAAATCTCCCAGATGGAGGTTGCTAGCAGGAGGCAGGGCTTTGTCGTGAGAATGATCTGGTGCTGAGGTCTTACTTTGGATGGACACCATTACACTGTCCTCTTAGTCAGCACTTTTCACCTGCCATAAGCCAACTACATCAATTACAGGCTTCTGGCCAAGGGCACTACCCAGTACCTTCCAGAACATTACCACTCCCCAATGGATCATTTTATAGTACATAAACCACTGTCATAGACACAAAGGAGAACAGTAGCAGCCTACTATGAACGATAAAAAAATGGCATGCAAATATGAATCTAGTAAACAGTATAGAATTTCTATGAAATTCTGAAAAAAAAGAGCTAGAAAAAATTTATTTCTTACCCACAGTAGTGGCTGCTATGACTGGAGAGACAAACACTGATGTCATGACCCCACTAGCCACTGTCAAGTAATGTTTACTTCCTGAGATATTGTTTTTCTTACAGCGACTATGGACCTAAGGGAGACAGTAACCAACATAAACAAGAATAACTAGGTTATATTAATGGTGACTTCACAATAATTAAGGTACAATATGAAGTGGAGTAAAGCCTAAAATAAGTTCTGATTAAATTATTTTAAAATACATGAATGTTAAATAAATATTTTGATTTGTTTAATAATAATAATAAACACTAAATGTACCAACCAGCAAATCATTTTAATAGCGCAAGGTGAACAATTTGAACCTGCTGTAAATATCACAGTATTCATATCATGCTATTCATTTCAATTTTCATCACAGTTATACTGTAGTTTTTTACAAGAAATCTCCAGCTGTAGTCTACAGTTTAGAGGTTTCCCTGTTCAAACACACCAAGAACACTCATGCCTAAAACTGTAAAAAAAAACGTGTTATGATGTGGTAAAAAATGTTATTGTGTAAACTCTAAATATGCCCCTAAATATGCTCTCAGAACACTTGAATTTCTTTTAAAACTTGACTTCATCCATTACCCCTAAACAAATTGTAAAGGTAAACCTGTACTCATACTGTAGAGATTACATTGAACTCCCAGAGTATTCTTTGGTATAAGCAGGGTAATGAAAACAGTAACAATTGACTTTAATTTATAGTAATACAAATATAGAGCTTGAAGAAGAACAAAACAAAATACAAGAACACCCGAGAACCTCAATGAGGGAAATTCTGGACTGCAGCTCCGAAGGATGCCTCACATCAGCAGCAAGGAGAAATAAATAATACATTCTCGGAATTGGCTCCTTTTAAACCTCCCGTCTCTCAGTACAAGTGACTGTGACCTCTGGGCCTCATCCTCATGCTGGTTGTTTATGTTTGGGCACAGCATTGGGCAGTGGAGGCTCATTCCGTTCATGTGTCTGATTGCCTTGCAACCGCCGAGCACAAACAAACAACCAGCACAAAGATGAGGGGCTTGAGGCCTGGACATCAAAAAAGCAACAAAAATCTGTGGTTTCCATGCATTTGACTCTCCAAAAGAATAAGTAAAAGATTGACGCCACAACTGTGGGACTACTGTATATCAGTATTACAGTGAAAGTACAGATAAAATTTCATAGAAAAGGTAGTTAATATTTATGATGTTTTACTGGCAATAGGCTTACATATTATATTATTTTCCAGTCAGTTTCTTAATCCTGCACAGTATGAAAAAGTAATACAATTAAAATAGCACAGTGGATTTTAGAAACCTGTCCCTTTATTGTTTAACTAACAATTGCCAGTTCATTTAATGATTCAATTTGTGTGTGTTTTACAATGGCTTTGAATGTGACACAGCCAGTCAAATAATAGAACTGTAACTACAGAGAAATACTCAGTACAAAATGAACAGTTCCAAAATTCCCAAATGCAATGCTGGATGTGTACTTTGCAGGGTTTTATCCCTATGTAGATAGCACAGGTATCAAGATTTATTATTCGTGCACAAACTTCTTTTGGGAATTGTCTCTTTTCCTTCAGGTAGCTATGATAAAAATTGGAGGATATGAGGTCTAACGCATCTGTATAAATTTACATTTATGTATTAAGCAGCTCTCTTAATACAGAAGATGTGGCCAACCTTTGGCATGGCCTTGTCAATTTTAATGCAGTGTCAAATAATACAGCAATGTAGTAGAAGTCTCTTTACCTTGCGGCCCATGTATATTGGGATGCCCACAATGATGACTGGTATGGCAATGCCTGCAATGAGTGAGATCACAACTGGAGCCCCCAGCAGCATGCCCACCTGCCACAGGACCTTCCGCGTCTGCGACCATGGTTTCTTTCCCCAGAAAGTGCAGCCTGAGGGACTGCGGAAAACGCAAAGAAATAGTTGAATTTTGACATTTTGAAATTGTGGGTAATTGTTTAAGACATACATGCAATCTTTTTCAGATTCTGGGTAGCAATTAAAACATAAAGAGTACAAATAAAGTGCCCCCTTATCGTAATGAATGAATGCACCCCACAGTGTGAACTTCATGGATTTAACCCATTCACTAAGTAAATGATGAGGCTGCCACCAATGGGGGGAACCTGGTGTGTGGGGAAGGTACTTCAGTGATGACACTAGCATATGGGACTTGAACATACAACCTTCTAATTGCAGGGGCAACACCCTAACCAACAGGCCACCATCTGTTTGCTAGGATATTTTGCAATTCAATAATTATGAAGTCCATATGGGCAAGTTAAAAAAAAACCCAGAAAACTGCTATTAACTGGTTGCTTGTGACCTGTTCTTTTTTTAAAGGTATGAATAGGCAGTTCATTATTTAATGGTCATAAGTTGTCAGTCCTGGCCTGTTGTGCATGATCAAAATACGTGTAGCCATTCTCTTTTTATGTTTTCCTGCTGGTTGTGGAATTCTTTCACTACATTACATCACTGTTTCATTAATATCCCTTCACTTTTTCATAAAATTGATTAATGGTTTAACACTGAACATTCTCAACTGTTCTTGCATTGCAAGCATTAATTAATGTTAGTGCACCGCTTATAGCTTTAAACTACACTGTTAAATCTTCCAGTCCTACTGGGAATGCTTCTTAGAGTAAAGACCTACCTCCTTATGCGTTCATTAATTCTTATTTATCTTTGCGTCCGTACTTATCCATGCTATAGTTTGTAATGGAAATTGGTCTTTATTGGTGGCAGTGGAGGTTGCAAAAAGAAACTTCTGACAAAAAGCTGTAATCTACATAATGTACCTTTAGAGTGTACACACTCTAACGAAAGGTAAATGATTCAACACCTATTTAATCATGTGAGCATGTCCTCAGAGTACAGCTGAAAGAATAGAGCCTTAAATTAATGAGATCCGTTTTCTAATAGCATAGCTTACAATTAAAATATGCTGCATCATGGATACTCCAGTTCTTGCCAAA
Organism: Ladigesia roloffi; assembly: GCA_037577295.1. NCBI lineage: Eukaryota > Metazoa > Chordata > Actinopteri > Characiformes > Alestidae > Ladigesia > Ladigesia roloffi. The sequence goes on along the minus strand of JBBKCR010000148.1, from coordinate 7,492,192 downwards.
AGAATCTAAATGAAGACATCGTTCATGTTGATATTTGTTGATGTTTGTAGATGTACCTGTTTCGTTCCAGTAAAGTTATACCCATAAGAGACACAAACCTTTACAAAGTTTACAATAGTAGTCTACATCTAGAATCTCTTTTACACCAAACTAAATGAACAACGTTTTACTTGTCTGATGAGTTGGTGAATGGGTGGGGCTTTACAGTTCAGCCAATCGTTTTCTCTCATAATTATCCTCTGGCATACACACACAGGATCAATAGTCTATGATCTCATCCTCGATTAGTCTAATCCCCAAGCTTTTCTGAATTATGATCCGCACAGTTCATCTCTCTTTTTGCTTCATTCTGTTGCTCAGACAGCCAAATTGACATTTGTATATAACAGTGGACGGTCGAGTCGATTGCTCAACAGTAAAGCAAGGTTAGGGAGGATTACAGTGTCAGAATGTTTGAGCAACAGAAAAGGAAAAGGTTGGTGAGGAGAATTTCATTTTGTCCTCGTTTGCACAGGAGCACACAGACAAAGAGAGGAGAGGACACACGTCTGCATAAGTCATGAAAGAGAACAGAGCCAGACATGCACTGTTTTGGTTCACAGACACACACACACACACATACACACACACACACACACAGATTATGATTGTCCATCGCTGCCAAGTCATCATAACCAGAAAAAAAAACACCACAATCAAAACAGCTCAATTTAGCCTTACAAAATAAAAACCCTTCTTTTATCCCTTTAAAAGAAACTATAACATTACTATATTTTAGACTCACTATCAGAATAATTCATACCATTCACCAAAACAGAAGCAGCTTGCAGGAATGGTTCTTAAATTAAGCTAATTTGCTTTCAAGCAAATCATAGGGGGGACTGGCTTGCACAGGCATGAATATATGAAGAGTTTTCGTTGATTAATTGATGAAAGTCGGCATTGGCTGGTCCCCAAGAGCGGAAAAATCAATGATGCCTCAGCTTCAGTGCAGTGATAGTCCAGCAGCAAAACAAGGAAGGGCTGCTTCTACAATCAACATTAACTCTTGAATGTAGCTCTTTTAATCTACTCAACACTGTGATTTCTTATATTTTGATGAGCTGAACATCATTTACTAAAGGCAAAATGTAAAATGTGACACAAACTTCCATTCTGAACAAGAAAACATATAAACAGGAATATATTTCACGTCCCATCTATCTTTTATTCCTAAAATCAATACTAAGCTCTCATCGACTTCTCATTCATCCAGATTTTGAATCGAATGCTCTCTAAAAAATGGACTTGCATCATAAAAGCTGCAGTAGCGGCAGTTTTAATGAGTTAATGGGGGGAAAGCCAAAGATGTGTTGGGCAGCTGGTGGCATAGTGGATAGGGAGTCACCCTTGTGATCAGAAGGATGTGGGTTTGAATCCCAGGACTGCTAGTAGCATCTCAGCCCCTTGAGCATGGTACCATCCCCACCGATTGCTCCCCAGGTACTTCACTTGGGTGAATGGGTTAAATACAGAGAAAGAGTTTTGTACTGTGTTGCTGCTGTGTGTTAATAAATGACAAGTGGTCACTTTACACTTACCGGTAATGAGTTGCCTACAAGGTGTTAGGTAACCATTCGTTTTCACTAGCAGACAACTTGTCATTTGTTTCGCCTCAGGTTTAGGCTTGTTCTACTAAACGTGACCCTGAAACTGATCACCACCTGGCATGGCCTTGAGCTGGCTAGATTTTCTCACTATGACAAAGCTCTGGAGTTCCTCTCCACCTTCTACCTACTTCTCACTTAATCACAGCTAAATATCCTGTAAGAAATCGCTGATAGTCTGCAGTCTCTTTTTTCTATATAAAGGAATAGTGAACAAAATACTGATGGTTCAAATACATTGCTCTGGTGCAAAAGTCAGAGACCACCTGTTATATATTTTCCAGTGTCAGAAAAAACATGTAAGCCTCCAACACTGGTAATGATATAAAATAGTTCAGTATTTAATTGGCCCAATCTTTACTTTTGTGCATCCAACTGCCGCTTAAATCACTGTCATTTCAACAGGAGTTTACAGTTGTTTCCTCCCAACAACAACATCTCCCAATGTTCGCATTGACATTATGTTACCATTCAAAGAGACGCTAATATTCATGCAAACAGCTACCCACACACACCTCAGCCTTTTCTCATAATAGAGTTCCAGCAAATATGTTTGGGATGAGTTGGAATGAGTTGCTCTTGAAGCTGAGTGCATTAAAAGATTTTCAGGAATGTTCCAACATCCCAGAAGGCCTCACAGAACAA
>JBBKCR010000148.1:7476098-7486610 GCA_037577295.1 Ladigesia roloffi | reverse complement strand
TTAAAATAGTACTTAGCAGGATAAAATTGTTTTTTTTTAAGTGATTGCATACAGCTCTTTAAAGAACCTTGGCAAAAAATTCACATATTGCATCAAAGGATTCTGCTGTGCTTATAAGCAAAATATCTGTCAAAAGCGTTAAAAATTCTAAAAGTATTTTTTATTGCATTAATTTATTAAAAAAATCTAAACATGAAAGATGTAAATGTTTTTTTTTAATGTAATCTAAACAGTGCTGAACATTCTGTCTCACTGGCCAATCTGCAGTGAATCCAGGTGTCTGATTGTTAAGGTATGACATCCGAAGAGGCTCTGCCACAGTGATTTGTCAGTGATTAGCGATGTTATAGTGTTAACCTGCAGTCGGGCGCGGGGCACCAGCGCGTGTCGGGGTCAGCAGCTAAGAAGCGGCGCAGTTGGAACTCCTCGAAGCGCTCCAGCAGGGTGCCATCATCCAGGATGGCACGGACGTCTGGGGGAGCCAGCGCCTCTGGGCACTGCGGGCAGGCGATGCCCACTCGGCTCTCTGAAATCTCGATGCGCAGATACTGGCGCAGACAGTCAGCGCAGGCACGGTGCGGGCAGGACGACAGGCGAGGGAAGTGACCGCGGGGCTGGCTCAGCAGGCACAGGGGACACTCCACCAGGTGCTCCAGCAGCTGCTCCTGACTGGACGAGGACAGGGACAGGACCCCCGTGGAGCCGCTGCTGCCACACTCGGCAGCCTGCTGCTCGCCCCCAGCCACTTCACCCTTCACCAGGTCTCCTTCACCACTCTCTCCACCACCATCTCTCTCACCCAGGGTCGGATCCTGGAGAGAAAGAGGCATTAAAGTTCATTTCAGATAAAACTCAATGTTAATGTGGTAGACATCATTTCAACCTTCAACTCCCCAAACATCAGTATTGAAATTTAGAGGCATTTTGAATTCGATACTCTTGTGATGTAGTGAAAACTAATTAGCTACTTTTGTCACTAAAATAGTGAGTTATGCCTATGTGTTTTTATTACAATGTGTCAAAAAAGCAAGATAATTCACACACACACATACATACACACACACAAACACACACATGCAATCATATCGCCGCTGTCAGGCAGTAACCTCATATGACCAAAAATGTTTGAGGAAAAACTCATTTTCTAAATAAATGAATACTGTGTCTACATCACAGAAGAGTATTACACAAAAGATTTACACAGTTTAACAAAAAGCTTTTTAGCAATTTGTATCAATGAAAGTACATGCTGAGCAGCGAGGAACATGTAGGTCATTATAAGGTAAAACAGAGGAGCAAACCTTTTTAACAGAAAGTACTGTTTTTTTGGATTACGAATAAAATGGCCTGTGTGGTCGACATTGGTTCCCAAACTACCGTCGGTTCCTATTATCACCACTTCAAAGAATTTCAAGTCAGTAAGTTTCTCTCTAAAGCACCATGTCACATCAAACAATTCTGAAGGCCTTTGTTTGATGTTTGATGTTGAAAATGAATGGGATTCCCCTCTTAAACTAAAATGCTCAGTAAAGTCCTTTGCTACAGCTGCTGTAGAATGTTCATTTTCCTGCACATAATCAGCTCCAATGACTTCAAGCACGGTACACATTATCCTCTACAATTTCTTGTGGAGTCCCACAAGGTTCGCTCTTGGGAACTTTGCTTTTTATACATTAACTTTCTGTACTGTTTTTTACTCAACACCTCTCTTTCATAGTTTTACTGATGATTCGCAGTAGTACACTATAATTTTTCTAACAATCTCAACTCAACGGACAGACTTACCAACCTGAGACATATGAGTGGTGACTGAGGAAGTGTGAATCATTGATTTGTCATGTGAATAAAAACACAAGGTAACAAGTCTCTGACTCTTTCCATAAAAAACAACTGGTAATCAAAATGTGTATCAAAGGCGATTAAAAGTCAGAAACTCCTCTATTTGTGCCAAACAAGAACCAGTTGTTAGATTTGTAAAAAATAAAATAAAATAAAATAACCATTTTTAAAAGCACTTTAAATAAACATTTTCAGATAAAATGTGTACAGGAAAAATATTTTTAAAATAATGAACACCTTCTACAAAAAAAAAAATAAATAAATTTTGTCTCTAACTTATGTAAAAATCCCACAATAAATAAAGACTATTCCTAGATTCTTATGTATAAACCAAGAGCCTTATAGGAACCTTTAGTTTTAAAGGTATTGTACTTCCAGAACACCCCACAGTTACCACAAATATTGACACTCAATCGGGGCAAGGAATATTTTTAGATTCAAACTTATAAGCATAACATGTTATTTAGCACTATTTAATAGAAAACTGATGCAGGTTATTAGGTGTTTTAGGGGCTTTTGAATGTTAAAGTCAGGTGTGTTGGATCTGAAATCACCAGGGTGGAAGATCATCCGAACCAGGACCATGCACTCTCCTTTTTGGTCAAAAAGGACTAGGACAATTCCCACCCTATATCTGATTATCTTTGAAAGACTTTTTAACAACAGTCATCTACTTCCTAACAGATCTGGCCTCTGTTTGATCAGAATTGTATGAATATTTCTCAAGAGCTTTCATTGTTACTGTAATCGTAATTTCTGATATCAACAAGAAATGGAGGTATTACCTTTATGGGTATAAAAAGTGCTTATTCCCCTTGCTACTGTCACCTTCAGCTTGCTCATTAGGCATTTGGACCAAGTAGGTCGATAGAAGGGGGAGAGGGGTGGGTGCCACCTCCCTTGTTAGCGAAATGATCAAAATGCATCTCCCTCGTTAATCTGCCATGACACAGTGTGTGGTTTAGGGGTGTGGGAGCATGGGGAAGCATTTGTTGCCCCCCTCCTCCCACCAATTAAAAAATACCAAGTCACATCCTTCTTGAGTTTTTGGAAAGCTGTTTTGTGAATATTTGTGCACTATACAAATAAATCTGCTTTGAAATGAACTATGATGTGTCTCCTTGAACGGAAAGGGAGTTATGAGTGATGAAGATACGTGTATGTGCATATTTGCTAGATATCTGTCATGCTGCAATATAACCAAGGTCATAGATCAACTCTAAACCCAGTGTCTCCGCTTGTGTGTGTTTGTGTGTGTGTAGATGGGGTTAAAAGCAGGGCTAAACCACTCTGTTTCCTGGCAACAGCGAGGAGACACTAGCAATAATGCTAATTGAAAAAAATGTCGGAATGAGGGCAGAAGAGTCTGTCTTACCTAGCAACAGTGGAAAATATGGTATGTAATTGCAGACCTTTGCAGATTATCTTCTTTTATTACATGGCGCCACCCTTTCATGTTATGTCCTGCACATTAAAAAAACCTCTAAAGTCTTAACTGCTCGTTTGAGATTTTACATCAAGATTCAAAACAAGGGTTTAGTATGACACAAAAGACCTGTTGCTGGTTAATGCTGAGAACCCTGCAGGTGGAATCCCCCTCTATCTTTAAAAACCTTCTAAAGCCTCATCTGTTAATAGAGCAGCTTCTTGCATTAATCTTATCTAAAGCGTTAGAACTCTCCTTTTCTGAAGACTTATTTGTTCAGAGAGCAGCTTCTTGCATTAATCTTACATAAAGTGTCATTTCTCTCCTCTGGTTCTCACTCTGTCCTGAAACGTGAATGTTTCCTCATGTTGTTTTTTGCTTTGTATAAAAGCAAAACTAAGAACATCCCCCAAAACTACTTTTGAAGATCATGCTTGTCTAATATACATCTTACCACCAGAAGCACCAACACTTGTCCAAATGTCATGGATAACAGACCAGTAGAAATGTTCCAAATGTCCTGAATTAAAATTTTGTTCCAGGAACTTACACTGAAGTTACACTGAAACAACCTTCTCCTGCACACTTTCCTGGAGATCCAAAAATGTGTATCATGAGTGAAAGCGAATGATCTGTTAAGAATTTCTCATCTTCAGAATGGTGTAACTGACTAAGCAGTGTCCCTACTGATGAGAAATCATGAGTTTGAGTTATTGCATTCTAATCTTTGGTTGGGAGACCAGAAGAGCACAGTTGGCTTCATGCTCTCTTTTGGCTCATAACATGCTGAGCTGTACTATATAAGCCTAGTTAAAAAAGATATGGAAGCATGTGTTAACCTTCACTGTCCCCAGTGGTATTAACTAAACTAGGTTGAAAATAATTACTTGGGGGGGGGGGTGTTTATACATATTAACCATGAGTAAAAGAGACAAAGAACATATACAGTTAGAATCAATTAACGATTTTGGAAATGTTCCCTTTAACTCATTTCAATCTGCTGCCAGATTAGTTGGCAGCCTTGCACGACCACACAGGCCATAGAAAATTAATCAGAAATGAACTGGGGCTTTCTGTGTTCCATGCCTCCTTCATTGCTGGATACACTGCGATAGTTTCTGAGAATGTGTGCGCACAATGAGAATAGAATTCTCTGTGGGTTTATTAAGGATTTGTTTCTTTACAGTAACTGTAAAACACAAATGATATGCCAACTTACTAAAGTCATAATATAGTTTGGGACAGAAGAATAGTCTTTGAAGACAGACATACCATATGGAAATAAATGTGAGAGAAGTATTGGTGAGTCACATTATTAAAGAAGAAAAATAGCTGTAGAGACAGCTTCTTCACTGTTGCATCATGCAAAGCTGAAACTGAGTCATTTTCTTACTTGTTCTGCATGCTCCTGTTCTTTGGGTGCTAGCGTGATGGCCACATCTTCTCGGTTTGGGGCGGCAGGTTTCTCACTCTTGGTATCTGATTTGGGTTTGCGGCTGAAGAAGCTTAGGAAGCTGAAGGGCTGGGACTGCTGCTTGGGCCTTTTCATCGTTGGTCGGGGGACAGTCCAGCCAAACCAGCATGAGCAAACCAGGTCCTATCTGTGTGTGAGGGAACGTTTGGGACCTTTACGGCTCCAAGGTGGGAAGCAATAGCGTAGGCATTTGCAGAAAGCGGAAAAGATGTCCACTAGAGGGTTCCCCGCTTGAAGGCATCATCACTTTTTCGTCCTAAAAGGATGCCTTTGGTATGTTTTATTTTCCTTCTGGATCTTCCTTTTTCTTGCCGGATCTTCGGTTGTATTTAAACGAAACCACTCTGGAACAAAGAATAATGTGAAAACATGTATGGAACACCAACAATATGTTTACTTAATGTACTTTTAGTTTAATTTTTGTACTATAATCAAGGTAAATAGCGTGCATGCATGCTTGCTATATTGTTAGATCAAAAGGGAACCACATAACAACTCTACATTCATGGAGATGTGATAAAATGAAGGGCTGTGGCCATTATTGAGATAAAATCACATTATGTCACAATGTATGTCTTGTGGATAATTTTACTACATACAGAGCAATTAATAAGCGTTTTAAATATAGGAAGAGCACAACATGACATGTTACATAGGTCTAAAGCAACCAAGGAAGCTGCATCCCACCGATGTTGGATCAAAGCCTCATAAAAGCATTTCAGTCAGCAATGAATGGCCGGAGGAGAAGGTTGTGTGCATGAGTCATTAACAAAGACTCAACCTATATCACGAAGCTGTGGTTGTATATACAGTATTATTTCTTTCAGCCAAACAATGCAGATGCTGGGATGCACTGGAGAGAAATGGGGAAATACTACTGAATGGTTCCATTGTTGTCCTAAAATAGTAGCGGGTCATTTTGGACTATCTGGGAAATTCTGAAGGCGAAAATAGGCAATTGGTACTTTCAAACAATGCAAAAACTTCAAGGTCTTGACAGTGTGTCACAATTTTAGCCAATTTGGCTCAATAAATTACATCGTCCTGCCTACGTTCACACAAATTCTCGGCAATAACTTTCCTGAAGGTGCAACTGAGGCAAAGCTACTGCCTCATAATGACAAAGTCAGAAAACAAGGCATAAAAACAGGCTAATTTTGTTTTTAATCACATTTTGTTCACCACACAAACCCCTGCATTTTCTGCCTTTACCAGTTTCACATGTTGAAACTCTTTCAGTAATTATTCATCAGGAAAATCGTTCTTTAAGCCCAAGAAAAGCCGCCTTTAGAAAAGCTGGTGTGACCACAGCACAGAGGACACAAATAACAATCTAAAATCAATCAATTCAGAACAGTTGTCCAAGTTGGATGCAGAGCAGTGCAGAAAGAGCACAGGGAGCGGAGAAGTCTGTGGCACATTTGATGTGGGCAGTGGGCCGGGAGGACACCGTCAGCAAAGAACACAAGGAATCATCCATGTTAAAAAAACACTGCAGCTTAGCAGACTAGCTAGGGTCATGTTTACTCAAGCTGGCCGGAACAACTCGTTGCAGAGAACACTCAAAAATCCTCTGCATTCAGACACACTTATGAGAATCTGAATCGGGTTCCTGTTAGAACATTTCCCAATTCCATTTCTATGAATACATTGTGTATATTTGGAAAAATGCAAATACAGCCAAGGGCTCCACTTGCCAGTGTCAATTCTTTTTCCTTAATGGGAACATTTCTGTGGGACTCTGCTTTTCCTTTCCTTTGTTAGCATCTTTCTCTATAGAAAAGACACCTAGTGAGGAGCCAGAGCTAGAATTGGAGACAGGAGCTGCAGGCAGACATTGCATCATTTAGCTGTGTAATGGTAAGGCAGAGAGAGGCGCCCTGGGAATCCATGGAAATCCTTGTGGGAGATAAAGTTTAAGTGCATCTTCAATATTTTACATGCTTTTCTTCTGACCATATTGCTCATAACATTCACTGTCGATTGTATAAAAGCTAAGCATGCAAATCAACAGGAAGGAAAACAGCTGAATAAGGGCATAAGACTTCAGATAAAAAGTGACTATATGTTCCTAATAGTTGATAAAAATCCCTCCTGCTGTGCTTTGACCCACAGCTGAACTTGGATCTAAGAATATGCATAAATCTTCCTCCCTATATTCCTTGCATACATAAGCTGTACTGTTTAAATGTTACACAAGACATGCATTTTAACACAGTTTAAACCTTCCTATCACATCCTCTTGCTGTTGCTCATAGGTTTTAGACTTCTGGAGCTCTCCACTCACATTTTTTTCATGGAAATCACAGAATGTGAAAAAAACACATTAGATATCATGTGGGACCAAACAGGTAGCCATCACTCGCTATCATCAGTAAGCCTGTCACCAATTCACCACTTGTCCTTCCTTGGACACATGTGGTAGGTACTAAGCACTGCATACCAGGAACACCCCAAACGACTGGACGTTTTAGAGATGCTCTGACTCAGACTAGGTCTTGCTATCACAGATTAGCCCATGTCAAAACTGCTCAGATCCTTCACATCTCCATTTCTCCAACACATGAATTAGAAGAACTGACACTAATAATACTCCAATTGTATTGATCTATGCTTATCTGTAAGGGTTTCAGTGTTCTGGCTGTGTATCTGTGTATGTGTGATGCTACATACCTTTTGCTGCAGTACTGAGTGTGCAAAACATTTAGATTAACTAAAGTGTGAACAAGGTGAAATACTTACCTTACATTTAACCCATTCACCAAGTAAAGCACTGGGCTGCTACTAATGGGGGGCACCCAGGGAGCAGTGTGTTGGGAGGGTACATTGCTTGCGGGTACCTCAGTGATAACGCAAGCAGTTGGGATTTAAACCCACAACCTTCTAATTGCAGGGGCAACACCCCAACGACTAGGTCACCATCTGTGCTAAGTATGATCAAAGGTTGCATTTTACTGGAAAGAAATTGTCTGCCAAGAATGAACTTCTATCGGATTAAATTCAAATCACCTTAACACAAGCACTGAAGACTAAATAAAAACTACAGGCAGCACCATTCGGGGGTTTTATGGCTGCCTACCATTAGAGAGGTCTGTTCTGATGTCCTTTAGAGGCCTTCATAGAGACTGCATCAGGGGCTAAACGCTTCTTTAACCCCTAAATAAAAGTGGACATTATCATGCCATATATTTTCATTAAAAGCACTGCATGACTTGCTCAGGGTTGTGATAAACAGAAGAAAAGACATGTTATATCCTTCGAGTTTCAAATATAATTATATGTCCTTTGGTGTAACATGAACATAATTTGAATCATGGATTGTGCACCTGAGTCAAATTACCGCTGCTCCAGCACCCTTACCATACCTTTTCACCAGTATTATCATCACTTTTCGGTTATATTGTCATTTGTCTGGCTGTAAAGGTTCCCAGTAAAAAAAAAAAAGTCTAAAAAGTTTGTATCTCCTGCATTTAGAACCTGCTGGGGTTCAGTGAGTAATACACAGTGGTCCTCTGGGAAGTTTCCTCTTAGCAACAGTGATCTATTATTGCTCAAGATAGATTTGGGAATAAGAGACACCTTTCATAAACCTGGCATTCTAAGAGATTCCCAACACATTTAGCTAAAATGGGATTCATACATTATCCACTAAATACTATAACTATCCATTTTGTGCTATAATACAAGCATGAATCATATTAATTATAGAGTCATCATTACAGGGCTTATCCATAACAACAACAACAACAACAACAACAACAACAATATAACACGTCTAATAATACTACTATTTTACACATGCTTTTCATTTTCAGTGCATGTGGAAGCAGACACAACGTAAAGAGTAAGAGTCATTTTGTAACATTTATTGTTTTTATTTATAAAACAGGAGATATTAGCGCTATCGACAGTTTTGTCTCAGAACTAATACCAACATTAGCCCACTCAGACGAAATTACATAATCAGCTAAAGACCACAGGCCCCTCTGTCTCACCTCTGCCTTGCCTAACTGCACGCTCTCTGCCTTAGCGAAAAGCTGATTAAAAAAGAAACATTTTTTCCCAGGCCATGTAATGCGGTCCAGAAGCAATGCCCTCAAAACGAACTGAAGTTCATGCACAAAAACAAATACTACCATAGACCCAAAGGGATCATAATAACAAGGAAAATTCCAAAAGCAAAGATTAACAAACAAGGCACAGTGGAGAGCAAAAAAAAACTAAAGTAAGAATGGCACTTTTTGTTTCTGTGTGTGTATGTGTGTGTGTGTGTGTGTGTGTGTGTCTAATGAAAGAGGCAACCAAAAAGTTAGGGGCTTGACTGTCCTCCATGTGAACGTTTTTATTCTAATAGTCCAACGCAAATGTGCTGAGACTCCAGATCAGCCTCGAGAAAATATGTGTATACAGTACCACATCAAACTAAACAAAAACATATGAAAGCAATACTACAAAATAATAATAAAAAAGTTTTTATGAGATTTCATCAAGACAATAAGTAAGTAAATTAATAAATGCAACAACTTGCATGTTCATATTTTGCAGTGCTGGATGAGCTGTAATGAGACTTACAAGCTTCCTTGGAGGATGAAGAGCATGATTTCAGGAGCATCCGTTCAGGACAGAAGCCTGAACTGCAGACACACCTCCCTGTTCCTGCACTGCTTTCAGAGGTGCATCAGTAAATCTTTAGTCCTACATGGGCTGATATCATCAGCACTGACTGCCTGACTGACCATCCATCCTTCCTCCACGATTCAGAGAACCACTTCTACAAGCCCCACTGAACAGAACACAATACACTGATGCGACATCTAAGAAAGGGCGTTAATCTTATCTGAATAGCATGTGTATGTAACTGAATGTAAAATGCCGAGGATCGTTTTTAATTATTAATCAGAGGGTCTGCCCAGGCATCACAGCACTGCAGGGAGTGGCAAGGTTACTAGGCTGCATCCTCCAGATCGGTCTCGACATAACTCGAGCGTTTGATCAATCTGTTATCTCTCTACTGAGGATACGTGCCCGATTATAAACAGGACATCTAATAGCTAAAGGGAATTAAAGCAGAAATGTGTCCCTTACCTCTCCTCGCGGCGTTCTCTTATTGCTGTCCAGCGCCGTCAGTTAGCTCCGCCCACTGCGAGCTCAGCACAGACAGGCTCCGCCCACTGCTGTAAAACACGCTCAGCTCGTGGAGCCGTGGGCCGAAGCACGCGGCGTGACGTGGGAGCGGAGGATCCCCGTGAACCTCAGAGATTCCCCTTCACTGTGCCTCTGCTGCACCCACATCACAGCTCCGGGCAGACTGACCCACTGCAGACCAGCAGGTCTGACCCTCTTACAATGAAGAGCATCACTGCTCACATATTTCAGTGCTGCCTTTTAATTAATTTATTTATTCTTTAACAAAAGCCCATCATATATTTCACCACGGATCGGTACAGATAGCGTTGTCCTTTTAGTGTAAAGAAGCAATTCAGTACTGCTAATTAAAAACAATATTAATAACAAGAAAGCAGGGATAAAAGGGATAGAGAGAGAGAGAGAGAGAGAGAGAGAGAGAGAGAGTTTTTACTACATATGCTTTCTTGTTATTAATATTGTTTTTAATTAGCAATACTGAATTGCTTCTTTACACTGAAAGGGCATCGCTATCAGTACCGATCCGTTGTGGTGAAATATATTATGGGCTTTTGTTAGATAGATAGATAGATAGATAGATAGATAGATAGATAGATAGATAGATAGATAGATAGATAGATAGATAGAT
>JBBKCR010000148.1:7436902-7475035 GCA_037577295.1 Ladigesia roloffi | reverse complement strand
AGATAGATAGATAGATAGATAGATAGATAGATAGATAGATAGATAGATAGATAGATAGATAGATAGATAGATACTGTTACTATTGGTATAAATACATATAGTGATAAGTAGTAAGACAAATGAAGAAGATTAATCCAGAACTTATTACTTATTCATGTAATCATACATTCTGGAATATCATGTAATATTTCATCATCTATTTTTTCGACATATCCCTCAAAATATCCCTCCGAGTGCGTTCCATCTGGCCAGTGTATTTTCCTCTTGTATGTGTGGTGGAGAGGGCTGGGGTGATGTTACGATGTGACTACAACTCCCAGGACCATGCCCCTCTCTCACGTCTCCGCATACGTAAGTGCGTGGAAACGGATACACGTCAAATAGCGGAAGAAGATGTATACAATGGCAATCTGGAAATCAATTAAGTTGTGAAAAAAGAGCATTAATTGCCTTTCTTCATGCTCGGCGCGATACGGAATGGCGGACAGCTAAAACTGGCTTCCTCTGAACTCACACCGTTCCAGTCCTGCAGGAGCTTTTCTTTGACGGCCAGGACACAGGCAGAAGGTATAATATTTAAATCCTGGTTGTCTGATAGAGGGGCTTGCACAGATTGATACAGGATTGTAATACAGGAGAAGATTTAAGCATTAAGCTGTTTCTTTAGTCTCGGGGCTGCAGGGCAGGACATCATTGTGTGTTAAAGCTGTTTATGAAAATATTTAGAATACGAATTAATCCAGAGGGGTGTCTTCTTTGCCATACATCTGGTTATGGACTGAGATATGTGACAATATTATTAGACAGCAGTGTGACAGCGTGGTGTCAAGTAGGGTTTATTGTCATTTCAAATATATGCACGCAGTACACTGACAAGAAACAACGATCCTCCGGGACCATGGTCTGTCATAACAGCAGAACACCACAAGAACACTAGTGCAGACAGTACGAAAGAGAGTCAAGAAACAAAAACACAAGAGCAACAATATACACAACTGGATTAGACAATACTCAGTGCAACTGACAGTAGCTACAATTTGGATGAATACAGTATTTTGACGGGCATAGTTTTATATCAACAGAGAATTGTGGGTAAAAATTCATAAATTCATAACAGTGTTACATGTCAAAAAATATGCACCAATTTACATGTGGAAAAATGCAGAACAGAGGTAAACAACAGTAAAAGTCATTGTGTAAATATAGATTATGTTCAATTTAATTATAGTACATTATCATACACAAAAAGATGTGCTTTATGGGAATTGAATTCAAACAAAATAAAATGTAGTAAAATAATTGAATTATACATTAAATGAAACTGAAAGTTCAATAGAAATACAAAAGTGTAAAAGAAGGAAGAGTAGAATAGTTCAGATTTGAGCAGCTTTTTAAAGCTCCAGGTAGTGCAGATCTGATACTACAGGGCTGTTGAGCTGCATAGGGACACCATTTCAATCTCTTCATCTCTTTATACCACTACCTGAGCAGCTCCTGCTGATCGAAGTATCCTAACATGTCAGAGATGTATTTAGGACTCAAACCATTGAGTGACTTTTACACAAAGAGTAATGTTTTGAAATCAGTTCTGTACCAAACAGGGAGCCAGTGCAAAGACCTGAGAATTGGAGTTATATAGCAGTGGCAGGACGACGCATGTGCAGTGTAATAAACAGAACAGTATTTGCAGAGGTATTTAAAGTCTGTTGGCTGTGTGTGTGCGCAAGGTACAATTTAATTCACAGCAGTGTACATTCTTTTGTTTCCAAGGATGAGCTGATGGTTTGGGGGGCTTGTGGTAGAGCCAACAAATTGAGGAAGCCTGACTGGAAGATGCCAAGGAGAAAACAACAGAATCCACAGCCTGTAAAATGTAAGCAATTTCATATTGGTCTAAATCCACATACAATCCACAGCTAGTAGGTATTTAAACAGACCCAATATATTTATTTGCCCATAATTTGCCATAATCTGCCCTGTTGTGTGTGTGTGTGTATATAATATATGTATGTATAATATGTGTATATGATATATGTAATATATAATATATGTATGTATGTATGTATGTACATATATATGTATATGTGTATATATATATATATGTATATGTATATATATGTATATATATGTATGTATATGTGTGTATATGTGTATATATATGTGTGTGTGTATATATATGTATGTGTGTGATAAATAGTTTTTAGATCAATAGTCTTGTATCTGCCTTCCACTGGAAAAGGGCCGTATTGTGTTGAATATATAGTGCATAATAAGTGCATGCTTTTCTCTTTACTATGTCTTAACTGTGGATGCCGTGTCCAGTAGATGGCAGCAAATATCAGTTCCATAAAACAAACTCGCGATAGGAAACTGTTATAACTGTGAGGCATGCCTTGTTTATATTTCAAGACATGCAGCAAGGCCCATTTCCTCCATGTATATAAATAGCGCAGACTTTATTAATAGCAGCATTCATTCACTGATTGTATTGAATGAAACTGCTAATGGTTATAATCTCACTGTCTTGTAACTCTTGTTGCTAATGATATGTCTTTATAATCATGAGCTTGTGAACATTTCTGTGCTGCGTTTCAGTGGATTCTAAAGATGGCATAGGCATTAACACTTCAGCAAGCCTTACCTTCGAGGGCGACTTTCTGCTGGGCCAAGATCTAAACTTCTCAGATCCTGAAAATGACAGCAAGATCATAGGCCTGGAGAAGTTTTCAGGTGAGTGTTGAGGCTCCAGCCTAGCAATCTGAATACATGTAAAGTGAAGTGGCCTCTTATAGTCAAACACAAACACAGTGTGAAATTCTTTCGCTACGTTTAACCCCTTGAAGTGAAGCCGTGTGTGGGTATGGCATCGTTTTCAAGGGTACCTCAGTGGTGCCACTAGCAGTTTGGGATTAAAACCCATGGCCTTCTGATCACAGGGTCATATTCCTAACCACCAGCCCACCAGCTGCCTAGTGGTTAAGGAGCCAGTAACAATGTTAGAGGTACTATCTCATAGTATTGATTGTTACTGGCTGATGCTGAAATTAATTAAACGCAAGCTACTTATTCAGACTGTCTCACTTCAGTGTGGTTTTGCTTCATGGATTCAATCAGGCAGTATTCCTACTAGAGGCCACATTTCTATCTTATTCTGGTAAATCTGGGATGTGTTCAGGACATGGGAGACCCTACAGCTAGGCACTGAAACAATAGAAATACAGAAACAAAACCACACCAGGAGTTCAATATTTATAAAAACAATGTGCTGTTTGAGGAAACCAGTCTGGTTCTATGGGTGAATGTTTTGTTCCAGACTAAGCAGTAATTGGCTACTGCATAAATCTTACTGTACTTCTTGAATGGCAACAAATAGTTGAGAGAAATCTCATATCTACATGTTATTTAGAATTCATATACTGAAATAGAAAATGCCTGCTTATGCCCTGGTATGTTGTGTGAAAATGTCACAATTAAATATCCAGTGGATCTTATCTAAAATTACTTGGATTTAAATTGTTACAGTAGATTATGTCTCATTAGGACATATTTTGAAACAAAAATGATGAAACTATTTGTTGTGTGGCAAAAAAAGGAATGAACACATCTCAGCTGGACTGGACGTCCACTGGTCATATTTTGTAATGTACAGTGCAATAGGGACAATGTAACCAAAGTCCCAAACACTTTTGAAAACATGTATTTAAATCTATATAGTGGGATGTGGATAGATGGCCCACCAAGTTTATTAATGTTAATTAAAGCCATTGGACATGTGCACCCTATAATAAAATAAAGGAGTTCTTTGCATGATTCCATAGAAAAAACATTACTGATGCCCTAAAGCACCTTTCAATGGATGGTTCATGAAATAATCATTTTTATTCATTGGATTGGAGTGAAGAAGTGTTTAGACCCTCTATATAATGTAAATTAAAATTATATTAACCTTTTTTCATACTTTGTTCATATTTGCATATCTCATTTACAAAAAAGTATAGTTTTTTTTTATATATTTGCTGTTGGCTGACTATTGATAACTATTCTATATGGACAAAAGTATTGGGATGCCTGATCATTACACCAATAATGACATTGCATTCAAATATATGGATTTCATTAAAGGCTTTCCACAAGATTTTGGAATTTCTGTGGGGATTTTTGCTCATTTGTTCTGTAGAGAATATATGAGGTCTGGCACTGATGTTGTACGATAAGACCTGGCTCACAATCTCCCTTCCAGTTCATCGAAAAGGTGCTGGATGGGATTTAAGCACTCTGTGTGGGCCAGTCAAGTTCTTCCACACCAAACTCTTCCAATCATTTCCCTAAATATTACTTTTTCCACTGGGGCACAGTCATGGGGGAATAGAAACAGCATTTCCCCAAACTGTGTCCCCAAAGTTTGAAGCATGGTTTTGTCCAAAATCTTGGCCTGCTGAAGGATTCAAATTGCCATTCACTTAAAAAACAGAGACCTAGCCCAAACCCTGTATTATGATGTGTGTCCCAAAACATTTTAGTGGGCCTCTAATGCTTTAATCTAATTCTGTTACCGTTTTTGCTGGGGATTAAAAGCAACACTCTGGAGATTTACGCAAAGCCTAGTGATGATTCATTCTTAGACCATACCTTAGAGCCATTAGAACATCACTTATTGCACAAGCATTGCATATTTCTGGAGACTATTATATAATATAACTTACACATTAAATATAATTTGGTTGGGAGTACAGGGGTCTTTTTTATTTATTTTTTGGGCTCACTCAAGCAAACTGCTGGTAGTTTAATCAAAATTGGCATGCTTTCCTGGATTGGATGACTGTACTTGTATGCCCACTTGGTCAAAATTCAGATATTTATGTGCACCACTTCAGTTAAACACAGCTTCAATTACTATGTGACATAGTAATTGAACCTGTGCCAGAATCCTATGAGAATTTAGTCACATAGTCTATGTGACTAAATTCTCATAGGATTCTGGCACCATTTCACTTGCATTTGCGTTGTTTTCCTTATATAAAAGTACATATACAGATACAAATATTAGAATTCTTGATCAAATTATTTAGCAATTTTAGCCACATGGCTAACATCAGATATTTGGCCAGATAAAAAATAAAGAAGTAAGTAAAAAAAAACAACAATAAAATCTGTTTCCTTATACTGGTTGACCTGATTGTGATTTGTAAGGTTTCTATGTTGTTTAACAAAGAAAATACAGACTTGCTAGTGACTAATTCTTAATAAGCTGTAATTAGGTAAGAGCACTTTCAAGGTGACTCACTTATGTAAAGTAGGTGTGACCGTCTTTCATAGAGACAATCACTTCCAACAGCAACACAAGGACTGTGTTTAACTATTTTGGTCAATTACATTTTAGTGGACACCACAACTTCAGTCCACTTATTGTGGTTTTAAAATAAATATGTGAATTAGGGGTGTGTAGAGCGGCCGTTATTCGTATCTGTATTTGTATTTTTAAAAGGGAAAATTATTTATATTTGTATTTGTAATCAAGTATAATTTATATCCAGTGCAAACTCTGTCCACCGCTCCCCGAATCTTCTCCTGAACTTGAGCTTGTGACGGGAATATCTAAAAGTAAAAGTGATCAATCGGTCATACGTGAACACACCACTGCACACATTGTGAACAGCACGAAATTCCTCCTCTGCATTTACCCCATTCACCAAGTGAAGTAGCGGCAGCCATGAGCACGGCGCCCGGGGAGCAGTGTGTGGGGACATTATCTTACTCAGGGTACCTCAGAGTTACCAAGCGTTCTTCATGATCGACCCATGACTTTCTGATTGCAGGGCGAGTCCCCTAACCATGCGAGCATGTGACGGGGGAGGGGGGGTTCCAAATACAAATATGTTCCTGAATACAAATAAGTATTTGTCCAAATACCGTATTCACAAAAAACACACAATTTTGTGCCTTTCTAAATACCGTATTCAATTCGGCCCCACACTCAATGTTGGGCAAGTGCCTTTAAAAACGTAATTAGTTATAGTTACTAGTTACTTCTCACAAATAGTAACTGCATTAGTAACTGAGTTACATCACTATGTAAGTAACTAATTACTAGGCAAAATAACTTTTACGTTACTTAAAAAATAAATCAAATTTAATATAAAACAAATATAAAACATTGTACAATAATCACTGACGCAGGTGAGAGGCTTTCCTCCTGAGCATAAGTTTCACGTCACAGAAACATTTTTGCCTTTAACCTCAGCTAGGGAAAAGTAGCATTTAAACTTCCTGTTTCCCAAGCTGCCTTTGAACTTCGACTTGCCGTCCTGGACAGTGGGGGTTGTAGACTGAAATTGGGGGACGAGGGGGGGTCAGCGTGTTTTTAATGGGGCACATATGCGAACGTGGTGGCGTAGTGGGGGGATTACGTGCGTGTCAGCGCGCGCGTGTAGCGCTTTAAGTAGTCAGCTTAGAACACACGTAGCGTTAGTTTCGTTCTTCGAGACAGAGCATGTCGATCATCGCATTCCCAGTTACACCACGTGTACAGACCCACCAATCATCATCACTGTTTATGTGTCCCGCCCCGAACCCGAACACACACACACGCACACACACCCCAGAGATAGAGAGATGGCTGAGAGAGATGCTCCTGCATGAAAACCGCTTCAGTGTTCTCAGTTATAGTAACGCGCATTTTATTGTCAAGTAACGATAACGGCGTTCTAACGGAGGAAACAGTAACTGGTTGGATTACTCGTCACAGAAAAAAGTATCGCCATTAGTAACGCCGTTTCATTATAGCGCCGTTATTCCCATCACTGCCCACACCTAATGGAAATTAATATAAAGTGTTGTGGTAGGAAAGTGCAGTGGTAAACCTGCTGAGTCTTGTTTCATCCACATTCTGTCCCTCTTGTTCCAGCTAGATAAATTCTTCAGAAGTCCGTTATTGGGGTGGGTAAGGAGGCTGCACATTAGATTTATCTTCTAACTAAACTGATCTGTAAAGTCGATCTCCAGGGGGATGTTTGATGACCTCTGTCTTATCTGCACTGCAGTACAGACTTGGACAAAATGAAGTTGGTGTGAAAGGGCCTCCTCTGGGGAAACCACCAGAGGCAGCCGCAGGTGCCCAAAATGACGAAACAACTCAATTACTCTAAGGCTTTTACAATTTCAGCTTTTACTATATTGTTTGTGAAAAAAGGATAAATAGGGAAGAGTATATTTGGAGTGTGCAGTAAAAGGGAGGCAAGTAATAATGACAGGACTGCACACTGGAAAACACAAGTATTTTGGTTGGAAAAATGTGGCATGAGTCTTTATTATAAATGGTATCACAAGAAGATAAGAGCTAGAAGATGAACCTTTATGAGTCTCCTTATTAGTCCTAAATACATTTCTCTGACAGAAATTTGACAGAAACACAGAGTAGTAAAAACAACAGAATAAAAACTATATAACAGACCAGTGTAAAAAGTACACTATACAATATAAATAGTACAAAGATATCAAAATCGACTCGTGGATTAAAAATGATATATACATGTATATGTATGTATATATGTACAAAGAAAAACATTGCAGATACACTTTGGGGGGCAAAGACAACTGCAGCCATATTGGCTTCAACAAATTTGTGATAAATTAATAAAAAATTGTACATCAAGGTGCAAACGGAACTAAATGCTTCAGCACCTCCTAATCAAGAGGCCTAGTTAGCTGCTGGCTGATGCTAAGGCGCTAGGGTATACGCAACTAGGGAACACTAACCATAATAGCGATTGTTGGAGCATAATAATTAGTCTCTGATGGGATGATTAAGTAACTATAGTCTCAAGGCTAGTATCCTGATTCTGAAATATCTTGCACATGTAAAAAGAGGATTTTTTGTGACTAGTACATATGTGGACATTAAAACTTATTTAAAAGTATTTAATTTAGTATTCAATAAATAACTCGGAGTTGTAGATACAGAGCATTGCACTGCATCTTAAAAAAGGTGTGTGTGTGTGTGTGTGTGTTCAAATTGTATTCAGTTTGCTGTAACTTGTAATCAAAATTGACTTTTTTCTTTTGTTAGTTTATTAGTTCGTGCCAAGTATCATTTGATTGAGGAGAGAGGCTATAGGAGCCTAAAAACTTTCATGGGAGTGCTGTCCCATTTTGCTGCGTTTGTATTTGGCAAGTCGCTTGTATTCAAAAGGGTTAGAATTGATTGCAGTTTGTAGACGGCAACAATGTTGCCGAGTAATGATTAACTGTTAAATGCAAACGGTGTGAACCGATCAATTTAAATGAATTTTTGAGAGTATATTGAGTGAGTGTCTCTTAGCTGTCTGTTGTCATTTAATGTTGAGTGTGTTGTCCTAGATACTCAGTTCATTTCCTTATAGATAGTCTGGATTTGTTGTTTTATCTCTTCAACCAAATTAATCTACAGTATTAAAACCATGTAATATTTCACATGATGAATTGAAAACAGGGCATCAAGTTTTTAGTCAGCAGACTTAATGTTGTCTTCTTATTAGGTTCAAACTCTCTACACTAGTCACTATATTTTAGGCATGATTTGTTTTTTAGGCTTGATATTTTCTGCTTTGCATATTTTTCTTGACTGTGCATGAGGAACTATGGCTTCTATTCACATGAAACTCAAGCTGGAGTTTTAAATCCTGAACTCATAGCTTTCAAACTAGATTTATTTTATTTATAGCTAAGACTAAACCCAGTACCATGACACCGTGAAAATGATAATGAATATCAATTGAATACACACACACACACACACACACACACACAGGTACATGTTTATTTATTTATTTGGTAATGTGTGTTTGGAGGAAAGACTTCCAGCATTTGAAATGACAGAAAAAAAAATTCAAGCCATTGTTACATGGGTATGAATGTTCTTAAAAGCTAATCTTGCAGACCTTGCTATACCTTTTCCTTATTTGCCTTTTTCTCTAGAGCTACTATTGCCATTTTAATGTCAGGGTTGAATGTGACACTGTCACTTCATGTGCTGAGGGTGGTGGTGTTCTTTTCACGCGCAGCTGAAAGATTGCACTCAGCACCCTGGAAATATCTCGAGCTGTAGCATTCTGTCGGAGCACACAATCTGAAAATAGCGAATCCTAAAAAAAAAAAAAAAAAAGCAATGCCACCATTATAAAGGTCATCAAGACAGCCATCATCATCAAGGACACCATTACAGGAAGGCATTTATTCATCATCATCATCATCATCATCATCATCTCCTCTCGGTGTCTTTATCATCATCATCATCATTATCATCATCATTATCATCATCATCATCATCACCCCCTCATCATCATCAGCAGAGCCATTATAGTCATCATCATTATCATTAGGCTGGGTAATCATCCACCGAGGGTTTCTGAAAAGCCCAATATAAAGGCCAGTCTAGGCTTCAGTCACTCGTTTCTTCCATGTGTGAGGAGAGGGCTGCATAGGAGAGAGGGCCGTTTCATACACAGCCCACATACGAAACCTCGGGAGCTTTTTCTGTCACCTTGTTTGCGTACACCTTTTCTTTTTCTCATAAGGATACTGAGGAATCTTTATTCTAAACTGTGAGTACAGGAAGTGACTGTTTTAAAACAGTGTTGTCTTTCCTCATGTTTGTGCTTTCACTGTTGTCAGTACTTGTAGTTTCATTTGAAAAGCTCTGTTTTTTTATTATTGTGGGTATCGCCTTACGCCTAGGACCAGGATGGGGGTTGGGATTTACTTGAATGAAAAAATGTCATTTGTAGATGAATTGAAAATGGGTTACATTGTGTGATAATGGTTCTCTTCTGTTCCGTGCTAGAACAGTGGTACAGCTGCAAGTTAATGTGTTGTCGTGTGTTTTGCCCTGACTATGTGCAGCCGATATTAGTCTGCCTAGTTTCCAGCTGGGAGACGAAGAAAGCTCCTCCTTCAGTCGTCTGAGCATGGAGAGTGACGCCGATGACTTGCGTGCTGTCGAGAACGAGCGTGAAGAGGCGACGTCCGAGCCCTCTTTTCCGCCGTACCTCCCCTGCAGGGGCTGCACGCAGCTCCTGGACGAGCCTCTAGGACCTGGCATGGACCTGGTGGGGCCCTACTGCCTGCGCTGCTGCAAAGGAAACATAAGTAGCATGGTGGAGAGAAACCAGCGAGGACTCTGCTTGGGTTCAGGTTCTGTCTCGCAACCTGCAGGGACAGGCAATGAAACACTGGAGGGTGAGGACAGATCCCTGAAGCTCCACTCATGCATGTTATGTGGCTTCTCCTCACGCTACACAAACCATGTCAAGAGGCACATGAAGGTTCATAATGGTGAGAAGCCATACAGGTGCCCACTGTGCTCTTACGCATCTGCCCAGCTGGTGAACCTGCAGAGGCACCTGCGGATCCACACTGGGGAGAAGCCCTACAAGTGTGAGCATTGCACTTTTGCTTGCAGTTCCCTTGGAAACCTGAAAAGACACCAGCGGATGCATACGATCACAAGTCCTGCTCAGAATATACAGCGACCACTGAGTGGCCAAAGCCTCCGACGACCTGACATAGGCCAGAAACGAGAAGAGGATGTTCCCAGTGCCTCGAGTGAAGGTATGATTTTATTCCTCTTCATAAGTCCCCACAGTTAAATTTGCATCTGCTGTTCAGCTGAAGCAAGTGTGAAATATCGTTTAAAAAATATACTGATGGCAGGAAATCATGATAGATCAGCGATGGCATTCAGTGTAAGCAGTTGCTCTTGCTTGGATGGGAATTCTCAAAAATGTACAAACATCTACACCTAAGTCTGTGGAGAACCGTTTTTAGGTCCCATCAGCCCTAAAGGAGGCCTATTCCCTCGAGCTTTGTTCATTTGTTAGTGCCGTGCCTGAGGCATAAAACTTACCATGTCAAATTTGTCCGCAGGAGCTGTGAGGTCAGAAGGTGTACGTTCAGAGGCCAATTTGAATGCTGGAGGTGACAGCAGGTATCTACATGCATTTGCAGGCCTGAAGTCAGAGCAGCAGTCCTCGTCCCGGGCCCTGGAGCCAGGGCAGGCTAGAACTCAGGATGCATCTCTGCCCCCCCTGCTCTTCCCCTTCAGCTGCAGGCTGTGCGGCCTAACCCTGGACGACGAGGACGGCTCCTCTGCTCAGATCTGTGCCAAGTGCACCCTGGAGATGCTCACGAAAGACACGCCGGGCACGGCTGGCGAACGAGGAGACAAAGTGTACACCTGCGCCGCCTGCCCGTTTCTGACACACTACCCCAACCACCTGGCCCGGCACATGAAGACCCACAGCGGAGAGAAACCTTACAAGTGCCCCCAGTGTGACTACGCATCCGCCCACTTCGACAACCTCAAGCGTCACCACCGAGTGCACACGGGCGAGAAGCCCTACAAGTGTCACCTGTGTGATTACGCCTGCGGGAACCTGGCCAATCTTAAGAGGCACCAGCGGGTGCATTCAGGTGCCAAGCCTTTCCAGTGTGCCATTTGCAACTACAGCTGTAACCAGAGCATGAACCTGAAGCGGCACATGCTGCGCCACACCGGCGAGAAGCCCCACAAGTGCCAGGAGTGCGGCTACACCACCGGCCACTGGGACAATTACAAGCGGCACCAAAAGAAGCACGGAGTGTGCGCAGACGGTTGGGTGAAGGTGCGGCTGCCTGAGAATGAGGACGAGGGGGAGGATGACGAGGAGGTTTAGGAGAATTGATTGGACTAAGATGAGTGAGATCATTCGAAGTTGAGATTGTACTGTAGCTTGCAGATGATTTGAGGTTTTGTACCAGCATAAGCTTTGTTAGTGTTTCTTTTTCTTTTCTCCCTCCTTTGTGTCGTTATTTTTAGTGTTTCTTAAACATCCAAGCTGCTACACACATATGTGCACAAATTTGAAGAAGAACAGAATGTTAAAATGCCTTTGAGTAGGACTGGGTGCCCTTGATACATTTGTCAGTGCCAAACAGACATTATAGTACTGCTACCTTGATGAAATGCAATTCCTCCTTCAGTGTTTACCTTGCATGCCTATTCACCATTGCTCTGCACCGCTGCCTATAGAACAGTCTTAACTGATTAAACCTATTTTGGTTTCTCTGAGGCCTTTTTGCTCTCCAAAAAAACATTTTGTACCCTGCACAACATCCCCTTTATAAACGATGTGTTTACATTAGTCAACGTCCATATCAGAACCGAGTCATGAACACTGCAGCTTTCTTTTAAGGCGTAATTACTAGGAATAGTACTGCTTTGTTTGTATGTCTAACTGTGATAAAGCCCTGTCTGATATTACTTAATGCAAAATTATGCATAGTAAACAGACTGTCATGCTTAATGTAAAGCTTTTATTTTTGTATGTGTTTTTTTTTTTTGTAATTGTTGTTGATGTTCTTTCAAAAGAATGTTTGGCATGTATTTGCCACCAGTGGCATTATGTTGAAAATGGATCATAAAATCTATATGCAGTTAATAACTTTCAGGTTGCCAAAATTATTGAGATGGAATCCTGTCAGTGTGGTGCTTGAGTGTTTTCTTGTAATTATGCAGTGTTTTC
This sequence comes from Ladigesia roloffi, assembly GCA_037577295.1. NCBI lineage: Eukaryota > Metazoa > Chordata > Actinopteri > Characiformes > Alestidae > Ladigesia > Ladigesia roloffi. The sequence continues at coordinate 7,462,499 of JBBKCR010000148.1, read as the reverse complement.
ATAATTGCCTTAAATATTCTGGAATAAAACACTTTGTGGTGATAATGGTATACGTGGCTCTTTTTATGTGTCTTCATTTAAAGTAGCAGAATATGCTTTATTAAAACAGCAATATTTTTAAGGCAAGACTATATACTAGGAAATCAAATAATAGAACCTCTTGAATTAACACCTTATGGTGAGGGGGTTTAACACTTATGCCATAAATCAACATTTTAAGTAAAAATAAGTGGTCAGTTTCACAAATTAATGACCACTTAATTCAAATTAAGGGGTTTGGTAAATTAAGGTAAATTAAGCTGGGGTTAAACACATTTGAAGTACATTGTGTCTCGTATTGTTTGGGACAAAGTCACATTTATCGTTGAGTTAACCCTCTGCTCTGTGAAAATTAAAACCAATCAATTTAGATTTTAGAAGTGCACAGTACAGACTTTGTCATTTTTATACATTTCATTTCCACCATGTAGAAACTACAACATCCTCCCCCTAATTTCAGGGTATGATACTGTGTGGGACAGTTGGCTTCCCAGGTGTTTGTGATTACTCTGGTGTGTTTCACTGCTTCATTTGTGCAATGATCAGATACTGAGGTTGTACAATTTAGAGACTGTAGTTGGTATTGTTTACCATGAGGAGACATGATGTCTATCAGTCGCCAACTTCCAGCAGTCATTGCGTGTAAGGGATTTCAGACAAAGTACTGTACGTGATACTGTACTGATTTAATGTACCTACTATTACTTTATCACAAAAATCTTGGCACCTTTAAAATAAAGGGTACTAGTTTTAAAACAATGCTGTAATTTCAACATAATGGAACTAAATCAGGTGTAGATGAGTAACGTGTACATTTCAGACTTTAAATGTATGTTTTGTCTTATATACTCACACAACAGCATAAAATTGTTCTCTGCATTTAAGCCATTTACAAAGGGATGCAGCAGGCAGCCAAGGGCCCTATTGGTGCCTCTAGCAAATCCTGCTTAAAATGTGACCCGAGGCTCCTCAGAGGGTTAACCCAAAGAAAATGTTGAGTTTTTCTTTCCAAACATGGAGGGCACAGTATATTACTTTACATAGATTAGGTAATATAGGACACTTGATTTGCCTGTCAGTGGTGCATTGAGTGGATTGAAACTATACTTTTATTAAGTGGAGCTTAATAAGGGACTTCCATTCAGCATCAACTGATCACAGCATGAAGGCCCTTCACTAATCACTGCTATCATGTTAACCAAATATACGGCTTTCCAGACAGATTACATGTTTATAGGGTACATATGCAAAACATTTAGCCCCTTTTGTATTTACATTCAGGTATCTAAACTCCCTCATAGTTTAAGATCCGTCATTTTTGTCTACTGGTTTTATGCGTACGCATGGCTACACCTAGTGCTATGGCTACAGGCAAAAGCAAGTCGCTCATGAAGTGTTGTGTTCATCTTGCTCTGGGTCCAACTCTGGGTCCAACATATAGGGCTGTTTTCTGCCTTCTTCCACACGATAAACCTGCAGCGTTGGGATGGGTGGGGCGTGGCCAGCAAAAGTTGATTTGCTTAAAAGTGACAGAGCCCCGAAACAGCTCATTGTGAAAAGGACTGAGACGGTCAAGTACAAAACTAGTGAGATCTCTTACTGAGAGTGATTTTGTGCAAAGAACAACATGAACATGTTTTGTAGCCCATAGACTAAAGTGAGTTTGGCATAATGGAGTCCCCTTTAAGAAATCAGTAATTAAAACACATTCACAAGTCATTATTTGGCACCTAAATTTATTAAAATCCAGTACTTTCATTCATCATTCCTAAATTTAACATGGCGATGAAGATAAAAGCACATATATAGGCTCGATGTAATACTCTACCATCAAGAGTACATCACTAACCCTTTTCTTTCTAGATACGCTGGTGAGCATACTGAAGTCAACAATCATAACAGACACTAACAAAAATCAAACAGTCAGCCACCCTCGGACCGATATGAAAACATGCTCTTCTTTCATTACATCCTAGAAAGATGTGACAAATAGTTATCGTTTTCTCCAAGACCTAAACAATCATTATTCTTTTTTTTTTTTTACTATTTCTGGTTAAGCAAGAATCACGCTGGTGACAGCATCTCTGGAATGAAAGCCATTTTGCTCGGATTAACAATTCTGCTAGCGTGAAGCATCAATGAATCCATTTTCCACGCACCACAGTCCTCTGAGATGATTGCAACAATGTATTTGATAAAATACAAAATGGATATTTAAAAAAAGCATGACGTTTTCCAAAAAAAAAGGCAAAGAAAATGCACGATGAGTAAAAGACAATCACGGAAATTCAGATGTGGAATTTGTAAACACTTCTCTTTTGATTTCTACTCAATTTTCTACAATTCTGTAAACAGTGATAAATGTTAGTTTGTTTTCTTTTTTATTCATCTTCGATTATACATGATCTACTGTATTTGATAATATGCTAATGATAATACGTATTAGTAAAATTTTCTGAATACTTTTTTTTTTCTTAATTGCATGTACATTTATAAAAGTGATATTACCATGATTTTTTAAAATTTTTTTTTTTTGTGCAAAATGCTTTAGTAAACTATAGTTTTGGCATTTATGAGAAACTTTTTCACAAGATGTTGGCTGAAAAAAACAGGAATAACGAAAAAAACAAAAAAACAAAAACAAATGACAGATCTTCAAAACCACTTCTACACGCTCAAAGATGTTTTCCATGTTTAACATCTCAATAAATATCACATCATGCTATCTGTCCTTGTTAATACTGTGCAAAATGATGGGTTCAGCATGTGCAAGCGGTTCTGCCAAACACACTAAACAGAACTTCACTAAATTCTGCAAGATTTCTCGCCAGAGCTTCCATTGGTTACGGCCTAACACTGACATGGCTCGAAGCCTATGTGTTCCAAATGCTGGATGATAATGAAAACTTACAAGTAGTGACGGAGTTACTGTAAGGCAAAGAGAAGAAAGCAGGCCATCTAAGACCACAGGATCCTAACTGGATAAGCACGTTTCCATTAAGAACCTGTTAAGAGGCCTGTTTGGTACATTGAATATTACAATGCTGAAGAGACAAATGTTCTGAAGGCTTTTAAAAACTGTTTGATAGCAGTAGAGACATAAAAAAAAAATAAAATAAAATAAAATAAAAAGAAATGGCAAGAATTGGCACACTGGAAGAAATGAAGGCAGCAGTTTCCCCTGAACTTTAACCTGGTTATCCTCTTCCTCCCAATTTTACAATGAAATAAGTCATACTGGCAACTGTAGTAATGAGGCCATGGCTGTGTAGACTACAATTATGACAAAGTATTATACATCTCCAAGTGCAAATTGATTAACCAGCTAACGCTTGTACCTAGTCAAATCAGTGTTCAGTTCTACAGGAATCTTTCACTGCATTCATCAGCATGAGATTAAACAGCTTTGAAGTTCATTTAATGTCTAACCATTTGGAATTAGAAAGAGGATGAAAAAACACAGCTTCGAGTCTCTAATTAGGAAATATTTACTGGAGGTTTATGTGAGCGGCAACCTTAATTAGATGCAAGTACTAGCCCCAAGTATGTGTAGAAGGGTGTCCCTACAGGAGAGTTTTAAATGTATTTAATGCAGCTAGTTATCTTATGGAACATTATGAGAATTAGAACCTGTAATATATAGAATTGCTATTTTTCTGGTGTGTATTAGGACTGCACAATATATTGGTCTTCAGTTGTAATTGATAGAGGAACATGACAAAACTGATGCTGCAGGTATGCAATATGCTTTGAACCCATCACTGATTTTTTTTGTAGTTGGAGCATCCTTTTAGAGTTGTCTTAATGAATCTAGATATTCATATGATCCAAATCCTTTATAATGCTGCACAGTTTTTAACCATACCACATTAAATACTCCCTAATGCACTTTTTAATAAACTGGCAGTCATTGATAAATAATGCATTGTGGTATTTTTTTGTTCGCATGATGCAGCCCTAACTAGATTCTTATTAACTATCTTAATTCTCCCTTCCATTAGTTCCATTTAAGAGAAGTGTATCCAGATATTAAAAGAAAGTACATTCCCCCCGTTTTTGATCAGGATCTATGTGCATGTCGGCGTAATGCTGTAGTAGACCTTAGGGCAACAGAGTGCTCAGTGGGTTTGGAATCTTGCAGAACCGCTTGTGCCACCTTCGCTCAAATAGACTCGGCCTTGGCTCAGCTCTCCTGTGGTTCAGTCTAAGAGGAGCATCACAGGTCATCGTCTCCGATCCCCTCGAAAGCGTAGTTTCCATGGAAATCATTGCCGCTGATATCATTAGACGAGTTGGAGGCACTGATCCCCCTTAGCGAGACCGAACTCAGCTTGGTCTAACAAACACATTAGAGGAACAAGAGTATAATCAGTGTATCACCTCTTGGTCTTAGTGTTATCACCAAGACAAAGAACAGAGAAAGGGTCTGTATATGGTGCATTACAGGAAATGAAAATCCAGGTTTACTCACCGAAAGTTTCACTACTTGTTCTCGGTTCGGGTCCGGGGAGTCCTGGAGACGGAAAAAAATTAATAAATACATTAAAAGTGACCAACCATTATATCTTTGTCTGATCTGCCCTCAAAAATCAATTCACATTTTAAATGAAATAATCACAGGAGAAAAGGACCCGCAGATCACTGCACTCCTGAATCATCCAGGAAGACGGCATTGTATTTTCACAATCTAGTTGTCAAAGGAGAGACATGGTCAAGTTAAACTTTTAAAATGTTTTACCACCATGTCTACTCCATTTTTAAACATGGAATATATTTTATAAATGATATTTTTAGCACCAGTTTGTCCCAGGGCAATTGGCAGATACTCTGTTTATACTGTTACTGAATCATGTCTGTTTGTCTAAATGAGGAAACTGCTAGATTATATCAGAAGACATTTTTAGTCCTGTTTAGTCTCCTTAGCCAGATGTGTTTTTGTTTCACTTTAACAGCTTCTGCTAAAAAATGACTTGATATCTGCGGTCCTCTCTTGTGATCTTATCTACAGCCCAGTATGCTGAAGAGAAAACTCACCAGTAATCCCAAGGGTGGATAAAACAGCCATTTAGAACTTATTTCTACTCTGGCATAGATTTGGAATATCGGCCTCCAACACGGCATGAAAGATGATGGTTAGTCCAAATACAACAACCGATGTCATATTCAATAACAGTTTAAATAATTAATGTGTTGAATTATATGTTTTTTATTTCTAGTTATTTCTTTGATATCTAAACACAATAAGAGTGCCAGTAGCTTATTGTTAAAGATAATGTATAGGAATTTATTGGAATTACATGAGCTTTTTAAAAATGTATAACAATAACCCACACTCCACAACACATTTGCTCCACCTTTCTATTTATTATAAATTCTAATTACATTCATTCTAAAATCACTTTCACAAAGCTTTATGCACTACTGATCGTACGCACTAAATCATACACACCGCAATGTCAGATAATAATGTATTAAAAAAGACAAACAAAAACTCAATTACAAGAGTATTGTAACAAAATAACACAATTTTCTTTCATTCTTCTCATTGCACTGAGCATGAAAAAAGAATTTCCCTCAGGATTAATTAAGTCTTTTCTTAGATTATCTCAACTTTTGAACAGTAGATAATATTTTCATTCTGATTTTGTAGCTAAGCAGCTGACAAAATGATATAATTTTACAATTTAACCTAGAAATACATTTAAAATTTTACACATTTAGAATTTTTTATCTGGTAAATATTGGGCTCAATTACAACCAAATTTTTTGGTGAAATGAATGCGATTTTGTTTGTGTATATTTTTTTCTTAGGCATCATAATGTTCTGTATTAGGGTGCATAAAAATGTGTTAAAATTAACTTCCTCACCAGTAAAGGAGGAGACTTCACAGCTTGCTGACTGTCCGATCTATGGATGGAACCGTTGAGACGTTTCTTCTGCATCTGCTGGAAATGCATTATTAGCATTATTAGCATATTAGCATTATTATTAAAATCTGCGAGGGTGGAGAGAACGTCCTTCACAGGCATGTGCAACCTCGCTCGGGTTTCTAGATAAACACCGAATGTGCATCTACAGAAACGAGAGTGCGCGAAATCCCAGGCAAACACACATGGAGCTCTGCAGATAATCCTGAAGAGACTTGGACTTTCTGTCTGTTGCAGCGATTTGTCCTCAATAATTAAAACAGGCCTAATTAGAAATGCAGATAATCAGAGTGTTCGAAGGAATACTCAAACATTAACCAAAGTAAACAAAACATAATGAATTAGACATTTGAGCTGGGAAGCACCCAGGAGACCGAGATAATCATTCTGACCTATAATCATGAGTGAAATCACTGCCACACGTGCACCCACTAAACAAGCAGGGCTGCAGCTATAATGACATTTTAAGTGGACATCATCGCCAGGACATTCTACAGGCCAAAATAACTTTTTTTTAAACAAAAAAACATACAGATTTACATTTATGGCTTTAGCAGGCGCATTTATCAAAAAACAACTAACTAAAAGGTGATGGCTTCCCTGGAGCACCCCTAGGTTCAAGGCTCGTGCTCAGAAACCTAGTCATGGTACACTAAATGTAGGATGTGCCCATGACCTTTTGGTGGTCCAGAGGTACTATCTAACCCACTAGGTCACCACCACCACCCCATAAAATAATGTGGTCCCTTATAGTCAGACAAACAGAAAACATAGCCCTGCACAGTGTAAAAACCCCATTAACATCAAATAATAATATGAATCAAATAAAACGCTACACTGAAAGTTAAAGGCAACTGGCTGTTTAGCTGTTTAATGTGTTGTGTATAATTATGCTACGGCATTTTGGTACAGGTATAGCAATAGCATTCAGATACAGTGTGAGTGTACATGTCTAATACAGTAACACAATCAAAATCACAAGCAGGCAACACTTAATATTGTGCATTACACCTCATTTTGCAATTATAAATGATTTGTTCCTAAAGATTAAGATCACGTTTTGCAAACTAAGCATGTATTATTTAATAATACTACTTATCAGTGTGTAAATGGAAACGTTTATTTTTAAGTGAATATTGGAATATTGCTTTATTAGTGAATGAGGTTAAATAATACCACTAATTCTTCCCATTGTGTTCCATATTCTAAAGGTAAACATTTTAATTTGATCTGTATTAGACTGTCATCATAGATTAAAACTAAAATATTTCAAAAAACCTATAAAAACATTATGCTGAAAATTATCCACCGATCCACTGAAGGTGTAAATTTAGTTGTTGCCTTCATGCAGAAGCATCTGCATGATAAGATCTTACTAAATAAGTTATTGTGCATTATTATGCCAAATAATGGAATCAGCTGTGATTTCACATAGCAGATCTCTGATTGCCTCTGATTCCTTTGTGTGTATGAATTAGGCACAAGTAGACAACATATTTTGTTCAATCCTGACCTTCTTAATGCTTCCTCCAGACTTCTTCACCATCAGTTCATCTACCATTGCCTGCAGACAGATGCTCATCATGATCGCCTAGAAATGTCAAACACAGCAGTTTAGAAGCATTGCATTACTACAGTAGTCATTTCTGTAGGTATTTTACTTTTAGAATAAAAGGTATTTTTAAGGTATTACACCCATGTCGCTGATCAAACCAAAAAGTGAGTTACAGGTGTTAATCACGTCTCATATTAAACTGACACATTTTTGTTATATGGACTGGAGCAAAACAAACTCCAAATCCAATTTTAAATTGGAATGTGTTAATAACAACGAAAACAAATCTAAAGTGTTCTGTTATGAGATCATCCAAAGTATAACTATACAAAATTTACATCAGCGCTTTGTGACATTTCCCCCCCAATCACACGAAAGTTGTTGTTCATAAAAGGGTTCATGGGAAGGTTTCTAAGATTCTTTGAAACAGGAATTTGTGAGTACAGGGTGTGAGTGTGCTGACCTGTGGACTGGTGATGGTGACCCACTGCAGACGGTCTTTGCTCATCAGGTACTCGAACGCCAGCTCCAGTTTCACCTCGCACTTGCTGGAGCTGCAAGGGTTTGCCGTGCCGTTGGCCACTGGGACTTGCTGGGGGGTGGGGGGTGGGGAATAAGAGAATGACCATCACTGTTCTCACCATAATCTCCCTGTTTATTTGGTCACAACAATTTCTTCAGTTGGTAGCGCCTTTCACATCATAATCCTAATTAAAATCCAATTAGTTCCCAATTATTAGCTGCGTCCCTACTGTCACCAGCCTCATTATCTGCAATAGTGTCCATGGTATTGTCTCATTAGGACAGCATACAACCCCAACAGAGCTTTTTCTTTCTTTCTTCCTTTACTCTGGTTTTCTAAGATTTAAGCTTAGGAAACTCTCTGGGTTTCATTACAGATACTTCATAAGACAGACCCTAGTGCCTCTTTGGGGCTCATTAGCAGCATAACTTTGAGAGTCTAAGCTCAGCTGAAGTTGCGGCATCTTGGAACGGGGACGAAGTATTTGCTGCTGGAACGCCTGAGCATGTGATCAAGGTTCTTGGGATTTTGACTCTGTAGAAAACATACAGGGCTTCTACATTCTCTTGCGCAAGCCCAGAGTGATCCGGAGTTTTATCGGCGCACGAGAGCCTTTTGTGCTGCCTGTAAATAATGAGCAACTCTAGGTTCCAGTCTTGAGGGGGCCTGTAAAAACAATTTGCTTACATAGAAGTCCCAATCTGCTTAAGTGAGGGAGGGGAGACCAACATAGCAGAGTGAGTAATATTATCAACAGTGCTAATATCCTGCGACGACAGAGAACTAGTGAGGCAGGGGCATTCTGATGAAACAGCACAGCAGTCAGCGCATTTCTAAAAGCAGATGGATGAAAGCCAAGTGGGAGACGGATGGGTGGCTGGCACTGATTGCCGTTAGAGGACTGTTTGAGCTCACTCTCCTTAATGAGATTCTTTTAGATTCCCACAGTTGGCCCGCGCCTACTGTGGCAGGTGCTAACGTCACCCGGGCTCCGATAGCAGAACAGAAATATTTACACCAGAGGTGCCTAAAGAAAAAAAGTCACACACTGGCTATGACTGGAGAGAGAGAGAGAGATTATTGAAGGAAAAATGGTCAGGAAGCTGCCTGGCAGCCTCTAGTCACTCCCAAGCTATTCGTGTTGCATCGTTAAAATATGCATTACTCATCGATTGCATCATGTTCTAATTAAGCTCGGAGACAGCAATTAACATCAAGCTTGCATCAGTGAACTTCTTTATCTTAGCCAACACACATAGCTTAGCAACAGAAACACATAATAAGTTGCATGAGAGCAAGAAGTGAATATGGAAGCAACCTTAAAAATAGTTCAAAGTAGAAGCTTTACTCTGTATAAAATTTATAAAAAGTCTTCATTAGCGTTTTTTCACGGCATAACTACAAAGAACCTTTTCTGCCACCTTCATTTTTAGGTGTGGAGTTACAATATTCAGTGTGAATTGTCTTCATAGCACATCTTTCCCCAATAATTTGCAGTACACTATGTGGATAAAAGTATTGGGACACCTGCCATTACACCAACAGGCATTTTAATGACATTGCATTCAAGTACAAAGACTTTAATATGGAGCTGACCCCACCCCATTTTCAGTTATAACAGCTTTCACTCTTCTTGGAAGGCTTCCCACAAGATTTTGGAGTGTTTCTGTGTGGAATTTGTTCCCATTCATTCTTATGAGGTCAGGCACAGGTGCTGGACAAGAAGACCTGGCTCACAATCTCAGTTCCAATTCATCCCAAGGGTGTTGAGTGGCCCGCACAGAGCTCTGACCTTAATCCAAACCAAGTTCTTCCCCAATTAACTCAATCAACCATGTCTTTATGGACCTTGCTTTGTGCAATGGGGCACAGTCATGCTGGAATATAATCGTTTCTTCCCCAGACTGTGTTCACAAAGTTAGAAGCATGACGTCATCCAAAATGTCTTGGTGTGCTGAAGCATTGTAATTGCCCTTCACTGGAAGTAAGGGGCTTAACTTTGAAAAACAAACATGTCCCAATACTTTTGACCATATAGTGTTTGATTTTTTTTTTGAGTATCAGGGAAGGTCTAGCTAGCTTAGTTTTTTCTGGTGGGGCTGTAATGGTAGGGGAAATATATTACCGTTTAATATTTGTTTTCCTTGTGCCCCCCCACTTGTCATATTACATGTAATTGTATGCTATGAATCTACTAAAAGTCCATTTTATGTCCGGTTGACTTCAAACAGCATCATCCAACAGCCCTTTTGTTCAAGACACTTACAGAAGATGTGACCCGCCAGCACCTCATTCGCGTAACTTTGAAGCTGCCTTCCTTCATCTGGTTGTTGGGCAGTTTGACGTGAAAGTTGAGTTCGTTGTTGCCAGCGCTGACGATGACGTGACAGCCTTTTTCAGGGAAGTCTGTGATGCAAGGATCAAACTTGATATAGCCAAAGTACTTCAGAGTCTGGGCCAATCTGATGAACTACACACAAGAGACATGGAGAGAACAATGAACAAATTGAAGAGTTAGCATATTTTAGCATTATGTAGCTAAGCCTTTTCAGTGTCTTATAATGTGATGTCAGAAGCAATTACAGGCCAAGATCCCACATTTTCATTTGTTATATTTCCTTGCTTTAATACACCAAAAATAGTCCTGAGTCACCATCACATAGAGGTAAGTAAACTGTCTATCAGTCTTCAAGGATGCTAAACTGTTTTCATATGTTCCACTCTTTAAATGTCACATAGTCTTGCCATGTGAAATATCACTTGCACATTAAGCTCTTTTGCACATCTCTTTTTTAACTCGAAAACTCTGCATTGTTTGGACAGCAAAGAATTAATTTATTGCACACAAAATGCAATTTTCTACAATAAATATAACAAATGTTTTAATCTTACATCATTACTACTTATGTGCAATAACATACTCCAAACTTTTGCTAGTATTTCACTTAACTCTAAGTAACTTAACTGTAAGTAATGATGTTTTGCGGTTTTGATCCATTTAAATTAAACAAGCATTACCTCTGTTCTTGTATTGCACCACATTCAAAAAACAGACTAGACAGGAGGAGCTACACTGCTATAGGCTAAATAAATATCTGTAGATGTGCAGTAGTGGTGAAAATAAACAGAATATGTTGGAAAAGTTCTTTTTAATTGCTTATTAATTTCCTTATTTTGTTTGTGATCGGGTAGATCTTCCTGAAGGTGAGTGGAATGTCTGAAGTGTAAGAACATGACACTGTTATCTACCTTGAAGTGCTTTAACTAAAAATAGCTTTATTAAATATAGTCAACATCCATCTGATATATCAGTAATAACTGATGGCTTTTCAGTACAAGTGGCTTCATGGCATCTGTAATATTTGCTGTTTGCTGCTGGCGTCCTTTAGAAGACACTGCAGGTTCACAGATTTAAAAAAAGAAAGTGCATCTGCTTCCAGGCTGCAGACACACGAGGGATCAGAAACGGCAATGCTCAGGAGGCTCTTTCTCACCTCTTTCTTCGAGCCTTTCTCCTGCAGGGATTTCAGCTGTCTGTGCTGGTCTTTGTTCACGAGAATCCAGCCCCGCTCGATGTCGGACAGCGTCTGAGCAGAGAACAAGGACCTTAACTTACTTTGTCCAAACCACACAAGCCCATCCACACAGACTACATGTGCCCTAAACGCAACAAACCTTTCTCAATCTATTCATCTCAAATCTACCAATCAGCAGAGTTCCTGGAGTCAGTCTAAACTGAGTAGTTTGTCATTATGCCACAAAAGATATTCTTCAGTCAAGACCGATCATCCAAAAACATCATTTATTTCTCTGACACCATTGGCTGAGAGATTCATGAGCGCTATTTCCTTTGTTTAATAATGCAGTCAGCTGTTAATGATTAATACATGTTAAATGAGTGCTCAGAATGTGCCCGCTTTGGGTTTTCAAGACCACAGCTTTAGACTCAATTGAAAGACAGAAACAAATGGACTGAATTGTGTTGAAATGAAAGGATCACCCTTAATGAAAATCAGATCTTCCCGGGGCTCTGCCTCTGACACGATAAGTCATGGCAGTAATATTCTGGGTTTCGTACTGAGACCCTAGAAAAATGAATCATTTTACAGCTACAGAAAAGGAACAGAGCATGTTCGAAAACCAGGGAGAGACTGCAACTATTTTTAGAAATGTGCATGCTTCCTATATGAGCTGTGAGCTATAAAACATTACAAGAAACCCGGTTTCTCTCAAGAGGCAATCTGCAGCTTACATTTGGTTAGAATTGAAAAGTCACAAAAAAAGAAAAATAGCTTACCTGCGCATATAACAAGTTCAGGCCCACTCTGTTCTCCATGACGTCACTGTCATATGCAGAGTCCCAATAGCTGCAATGGAATATGTTCAAGGCTATTAGGTAACTACATTTATTAACATATATTCATACAAATATATACACACAACATAAACATAAAATGACACTTACACACAAGAATCAACACTAACATTAAAACCACAGACAGATGATGTTAATACAAATCACACAAGGCTTACTGATGAGCTAGCCTATCTGGAGTTATCCCACAGAAGAGTATCAGTGTCATAAACTTCTGGTAAAACATAATGTTGGCTGTGCTAGCAAGACAGCGGACTGTAGCTTGCTACATATTGGGCTGTTTAGCTGCTGATCAGTCAGAGTGCCCATGCTGTCTTCTTACAAAAGCAACTAAACTGGGCACATGAGCATCAGAACTGGACTATGTAGGAAGAAGGCGGCAAGACAATGGAGACAGTGTGATGTTCTACTGGGAAATACATTTCTACATGTATTAACTACCCAAACACTGTTACAGACCAAGTATATCCTTTGAGGTGTTAGGCATTCCCTAATGGTAGTGGAACATTTAACAAGGATAACATGCACAGCCTGTACTGTAAAAACTGTAGAAATCATCCAGGAAGTTTTAGGAACATGATGGTTTCAAGGTGTTTACTTGGCCTCAAAGTTGTCAAACTGGTTGAGTGCATATGAGATGTGGTAGATAAACCAATCCAATCCTTAGTGGCCCCACCTCACAACTTCCAAGGGGCTAAAGAATCTGCTGCTAATGTCTGGGTTCCAGATCCGAGAGCACATGTTCAGAGGTTTTGTGGAATCATAAGGTGGGACATACACATATTTGGAGTAGGACTGTGGTTTTAATGTTGTGGCTGATTGGTGTATATACACACATTGCTAAAATCTATACTCAATAGTAGAAACCACTAACTACAAAGAAAATAATCTACAAAGAGTGGGGAAAAGAAGCAAGGGAACTGGATTTCCTGCTAAACTTTTCGTCCATATTTTAACTTTCAACTTCGACTACCTACGACTGACAGAATTCAGATTTCAGTAATAAAAGCATTTTCACCCTCTCTACAATGTCAAAATTTGATATGCCTGGCTCCACTTTCTCTGCCTTTTGTTACTATGAGTTACAAAACCCAGACTCCAATTTTTTAACAACCCCCTTCAATCATGCTGCTGGCTGAAAGTGCGCCTTCTCCAAAAAAGTAGGTCAGGAGGGCCTCCAACACGGGGTCAGAAAGGAGAGAAGTCTACATGCAAAAGCCGCTGTGGTTCTTGTGCCCCTTTAAGGAGAAGAATGGAGCGGAGGGAAAGTATTGTGAAACCCACGAAGGAAACGTTTCAGCACAAAGATTTCACAACTCTAATCAAGCACGCCAAAAGACACAACAGACCAGCATATCAATTATTAAGCTTACATCAATATTTATCAACTCAAGTATACACAAGTAAGGATCGCTAGGGAGAGGAAAAAGAAACTAGCTCCAGACCTTACATCTCGACTCGAGCTGTATCCTGACGCAGGTTTAAGTTTCAGCAGTCCTGCTGCCTTGAACTCTCAAAATGCCTACGGGGTTTTAAATTCGCAGATTCAAAAAAGGCCCCACTTGAGTGCTACAGAGAGCTTCAAGAACCAGGCCTGGCAAGTGCTGCTTCCAAGTAAACCCATACACTGGCTTTATGATGCTGAATAAAATGAAGAAAGCTGGATAAGTTACCAAGTGTTTAAATAACCTCTTGAAGCCTTTCTCAACAAAGAACCCTTGCTTTAATGGATCTGCACCGGTTGGGGTAAAGTTAGGAGGAAGGACGAAGTTTGAAAAGCAACATCTAAAAAAATGAGCTCAATTCGAATAGAGCAATTCATTAGAGCAATATATCAGAACACTTGACTGTCATAATTTCTGGTATGCAAGAGTTTTTTTTCTAAGGTCTGAGATGTTAGAAGTTAGTACTGCTACATTTAAAACTATTCTTTAAATCAAGACTGAACCAAACAGCATTTTCCAGCCTTCCAATTCTCAAATAATTGTTCTCAAACCACTTCTCTTTTATCTTATGTATAAAATCTTTTCTTATGTATAATTAAAGCCCCAATGCCTTATACTAACCCAGCAATAAATAAAACAATGATATTTCTTTTTCCAAGGTTTCATATAATCAAATCATTTGTGCTCCCTAGGCCGATTTCCCAACAGGACAAAATCTCAGACTGCTGTTCCAGTGTTTCTTTGATTTATCTGTTGTGGCCCACCACCATTTCGACACTGAGGTTTGTGGAAGGAAATCATTTTTACTAAATAATGTGAGGGGGAATATGTTTCAGAGCAATGACTCAGAGAAAATCATTGTATTTTCAGTCAAAATGAGGTAAAACAACTTTATACTACTGTGTATGGCTGGTGATTCATTTTTCTCATACAGAGAAGTGGTTTTCATCCATTTCATGCAGAGCTAAATTGCCTTGACTTGGACAGGAAAGCTCGCAGTTCAGTTTCAATTTGACCTGTTAATGAATCATGAATGTCTTCATAAATGAGAAAAAACCTGAGTTAGCTTTTTCAGTCCTGTCCAAACATCTTAGCCCTATATGCAAGAATGATTTACACTATTTATAACTTCAGATCTTCATCTTGTTGGCTTTAACTTACAGAGATGTCAAGTTTTCACACATCAGCGGGAGCCCATAGACATATCAAAGATCAGTCAGGCTGTTTGTCGTAACTTTGAAACATACGATGAGCCTGTCATAACTCAAGGACCCCCCTGTATTGATATATACTTAACTGCCTACTGATTGCTGCAAGACTCTTATTTGCAGTGGACAAAATGAATGTGAAAACCCAATGGGACAAATATTTTACAAATCTTTTATACAATATAATGGCCAAAAATGAAAACAGATGGAGGAAACCAGATAAAAAAGAAATTCCGCTCACTCCAGAAGTGTGAGTAGATTTATGTTTTACAATTTACAGAGTACAAGTACATCTCTAATGTTAGCAACCACCCCAGTCTAATACTGTGGGAACCTTTCACCTCTGAAGCCTTCTAGACTTTTTAGACCACTTCTAGACCTGTTTTTAAAAAGGGCATCTCCTCTCCTAATATATCTCTCATTCCCCTACTCCCTACATCAACATTTTTAAAATTAGAACACTTCTGGTCCTCCCACTGCCATGAAACTTGAGTGTTTCCTCAAATTTTGGATAAAAGCATCTGCCAAATGCATGCAACATAAAATGTAACTGTTTAGTCTTGGAAATATTTTTGCTCACAAAATTGACTGTCTTGTTACTAATCATCATATTATGTTGTCTTATCATCCACCTCTAATTTCAAATGAGTGGCGAATTAACCAGCTGATCCACACAACAGTGTCATGGTGTACCTTTTACGGAGGACGATGTGGAAGTCTGGGTTGTGCAAGCTGGTGACGGACACGTAAGGCAACTCGAACTCCTGCAGCTTCCTCACGACTGCGGCACCATGGGAGACAAGAGACAGACAGAAGGGGGAGTGAGTGTATGAGGACCTTCAAGGACATTCAGATGGCAACAAGAACAACAAGCAATAAGAGAATGAGGAGAATCCATCTGGCCGAAGCCCAGGAGGGCACAACAACATGTTTATCAGTCAGCAGGCCGAGGACACAAGGGAGGGAGCTGGTAGACGCCACAGCTGTTTTAAAAGCATTTATTTTCTCTAGAGACGTGGTGATGGCAGCTGAAGGATAGGGAACTGGAAAGGGCGCTGTGAGCTGCTGAATCAAAAGATACAAATCTTACACATAGAATGCTACAAAAAGACTTTCCAGTGTTAAATTGCACAATAACAGTATTTTCCAGACATACCAAAATGTTATGAAATTCAAAGGTGTGAGGAAAATTTCACTCAGTGGAAATCTTTCCATAAACAAACAAAAAACATCTAATTGCTCTGATCAATATAAGAAGGCAAATCTACTTGCAAATCAATATATTCTGCATCTGCAATAACTTCATTTACACACACTTGGCTACATTTATAAGACTGTCTCAACTGTATAAAACAGTACTATTCATAGTTCTGTTTACAGGCACACCAGCTTAGACTGACTTTATAACAGCACACACCCATTACATGGCACACCCTGAATTATCCATGTGTTAGATTTCCACCTTTTAAAAATATACGCTTTTATAATCTCCTTCTACCTAAATTATTCATCAGGCCCATTTAAGACATCCCATTTTAAAGGTATGTTTCTTCCCCTGCAAACATCGGAGCCCTTTCATCTTTTGCATTCGTTTTGATTAATAAAATCTATGTTTGTATGTTTTTTTTTTCAAAAGAGAAAAAAATGAATGAACCAAATGTGTTTGCTAGACTGAGGAAACACCCTTAAGTTTGGAATGAGACGTTAATGAACCCATGCTTCCTGAGCACTGTTACTCTAAGCTATATCTTACAAATCTGTCACAGTTAGCTTTTTGTTTTGATTGGACTGTTAAGATTCAGCTCTCTTAATGCAATACAAAAAAAAAGTTTTTTTAACCAGACACAAACTACATTCCCAGAAAGGAAACATAATATTTATTTAAGGTACTTTGACCTGTCTATTAAAATATCTGATTATGTACCCACTACATGAAAATATTGGGACACTCTTCGTTTTTCAGGGTTTGGGCTAGGCTCTTAACTTCCAGTGAAGGGTAATTATAATGCATCAGCACAGTAAGAACATTTTGGACAACTTCAAGTTTAAACTATGTGGACACAGTTTGGCTTAGTGTCTTTTCTACTCTTGTATGACTGTGCCCCAGTGCACAAACAAGGTCCATAAAGACACACTTGGAAGAACTTGACCGACCCGCACAGAGCCCTGACCTCAACCCCAACCAAAACCTTTGGGATGAACTGGAAGGGAAACTGCAAACCAGACCTTCTTGTTTCATATCAGTGCCTGACCTCATAAATGCTCTACAGAATAAATGGGCACTAATTCCCACAGAAACTCCAAAATCTGTTATAGCTGCCAAGGGGGGAACCAACTATATTAAAGTCTATGTCACTGAACTCACTGTCATTAAATTATCTGCCTGTGGAATGGTCAAGTGTCCCAATACTTTTGTCCATACAGTGTGTGTGTTAATATCAGATGAGTATAGTTTCATTAGACATTTGGGCAAACTAAACTTTTGAAAACGAAGCTGGTTTTCATTTCCTGCATATACCATCTGTCTCGGTTCCAGTTTGTTTACAGACTGGCTGCTGGCACAAACGTCTTTTTGTTCCCTCATCAACCTAAGCCAGATCGTTGGTTCTGTGTGCAGGCTGTTGTACTTTTTCTCCTCGCTATCTTTCAATCCACATACTACTGCCAGAGCCGACTGTGACGCCAGACACGGGGCTCCGGCTGCTTGGGGCTCGCAGGGCCTCCATAAGGCAGGGTTTTTTATCATGTCTGACAGAATCCTGTCTCTGCTTCCAGGGAAGAGTTTGGTAGCCAGCAGGGTGGGCGAGAAGGGGAGCAGTGTGGAGAGAGAGAAGGAAGTCCAAAGGAAGTGAAAAAGTGGAGCGAGCTCCCTGGGGAAAATGAAGGCATCCACAACTCCACATGGTGGAGACCATATCCAAACGTAGCAAAATGGCTAACCAAGTTCTGCGAGGATTATCTTATAGCAGCAATCAGCCAACAGCTGACTTGGCTAAAGGCGTACACAGGCAGACAGTCAGACAGACAACAGAGAGACAGATGGACAGACATCTGCAAAGGATGAAAGAGGAGACACGGCCAGTTCAGGAGTGAAACCAGACAGGCATCAAGCCCTTTCAGCAAGTCTAAGGGGAAAAACAACAATACGCCAACAAGCATAAATACAGCTATGCAAGTCTCCTCTCAAGCATAAATAGCATTACAGTGCTAGCAAAGCAAAAGAAATGGAGTGTGGATTTAATTGCGACAAATTCATGTCAAATTCTTTCATCTTTTTTGAAGAATTGACAATGTGGAATGCTTTTGAATTGAATATTAATTTTCTAGAACTGTCACAGATTCTTTAAAACTAGGTTGATTTAAATGTCCTTTCTAAAGCAATTAGCAAGTTGCCAAATTGTACGATGCATTGTACATATTGCTCTCTCTTATAAGAAGGGGCAGGCAATATGACAAATATAGCACTTTTGACACATATACATTAAGATGTCAGGAAAAAATTTTTTATGAATGTGATCTCTTAGAATGGGTATATTTAATTCAGCATTTCACACACAGTGCTGCACTCAATCAAATTAACAAGGGATAATTATGATATATTTGTAATAAAACTAAGTTTGTAATGAAAGTTGTAGTTTGGGTTCTAGAAGGGTTGATTATATCTGTTGTCATAATTTATCCCATAGCAACAAATACGGTCATATTATTATTAATGCTGGGCAATGATTAAAAATGCTTTAATCACGATTCATCGCAATGTTACGCATAAAATTAAATAACGAATTCAAAAGTTATGTATATGAAAACAGTGCAATAATAGTTGGTATACAAGCCCTTTCATACAAATCAAGTTTGTTGTGTTTCAGCAGCTTGCCCTTTACCACACATAATATGGACAAAAGTAATGGGACTGTGTAGGACGTTCATTGCAAGCCAAGGACAACGGATCCAATCACACACATATGAACATCACTGTGGTTGCACCGCTTTTAGAATGTTTTGTGCCAAACAAAGATTAAGACATCCAAGCATAACTAACAGAACAAGGTCTGGTAATTTTGTCCTCATGGCTTTTCTTTAAAAGGACAAATGAGGAGAGGTAACCACTTGTTGAACTCACTGCGGTAAGCTGTAAATGTCATCCAAACAAGATCTTACCACAACTTTCTAACTTACTTTTTGAGAATAAATAGTTTTAGTGTTTATAAAACAAGTCTGAAAAAGTGGTATTGATTCAAATTTGTCTGGTGTTAAGAGGATCAAACGTGTTCCAGCATCTTAACCGAAAGCAAATTTAACTGGGTAAACATTTCAGAACATTACCCACACAACAAAAAAAATACATTTAAAACACTTAAAACAAATATAATCCTTCTATACAAGTGCAACTGTGTAAAATGACCTGTGTCAAACTGGAAACTGCTGCCACATGTTGCCAAATCAGCAAATTAAGGCTTTATACTTACATGTGCAGCTTCCCTCCACCCCTTCCTGGACTAGGAAGAGGCTGAAATATCCCACCAAATCTTCAGGCAAGTCTAGTTTCGATGCAACAGCCTGTAGGAAAAAAAATATTTATTTTTGTTAAGGAGGACTGATCTCAAATTCATCTCTAATCTCTAGTGAATCTTGTATAACACCACCACAGGAACTCCCAGGTGCCAAGATGTGAGTGCTTAAAAATTTGAATCAATATTGGCAGCTTGCATTCGCCACCATTACTTGATGAGTCTTGTTGGAGAGAGGCTTTGCATAATCATACGACTGAACACACCCAACATAAACTAGTGTGAAGATTTTTTTTATATAGGTTAAAGCCTGATTCAGTCATAAAACTAAGTCCATTTTCTACTTAGAGTTGTTCCAACACTTTTAAGGTGGTTAACAGAAATACAAAATATAGAATGAAATATTTGAAGAATGTATAAAAATGTAATAGAAGTGCAAATGTTTAAAACAAGGCAGAGAAAAACAGTGTCTAGCTACTGTAGATGCAGATCTGACACTAAATGAGCCGTTTGTTCCAGTTGCGAGCTGAATAGTGACTAAAAGCTATTTCATCATGTTCCACTTTTGCTCTTTTCACCACTAGCTGATCTAAGAGACTGACCAGTGTTACATACTTCAAACATATCGGAGACCTATTTAAGACCCAAGCCATTCAGTGACTCAGAGTGACACCCTGAAATCAAGTCTGTATTGAACTGATGCCCAGTGCAAGGACCTAAAAATTTTAGTGAAAATGATCAATTGGTCTTACTTGAACACACCACTGCACCCAGAGTGAACAGAACCCACGACTAGCCACTAGGCTACCATTGAAGAAATGCTCTCTCTTTTCTTGGATTTGATAAGGTAAATATCCTGCTACTACTATAGCCTAAACAGCAGGTTCTCTGTTAACTATTAAACATTGTAATCAAGTGAAACTCATGATCAAGTTAATCAATGTACTCATCACTTGGCTGTGCATCACCAGGTGCTAAAGGCCAGTTACTGTCATAAGCGTTTTTCCCCTCTGGAGAGTTTGAGTGTGCAGGGTCAAGTGTGCTTTAAAGGAGCTCGGCATGGGACTGAACTGCCAGTGATTCAGTAGCACGGGGCCACGTGGCTCAAGGTGAAAACACCATGGGGAATGTTCTAGGCTGTGCATAATAAACCCAGAATCTCTGCAATGCATCACAGCCACTCTGGCACAAGGTCACAGGTGTCTAAAACAGAACAACTTAACGACTTTTTCTGGCCTAATTATAAGAAAGACAACAGCTAACTTTATCCCATCACTTTGAGAGTTGTTAGGAATTATTTGTAATTAGCAGGAAATTTTTATTAGATCAGGGGTGCCCAAACTTTTTCCTATGAAGGGCGAAAAATCAAACTTGACTGAGGTGCCGTGGGCCAAAAGTACATTTTGCATCATTTACTATGGATTCCGCTTATTTAGTTCATAAAATTTAAAGTATATATAAATCAACTTTTTAACTTTTTTTTTTTTAAATCAAACATTTAAAGTGATAGTTCACCCAAAAATGAAAATTTGATGTTTATTTGTTTACACCCAGGGCATCCAAGACGAAGGTGACTTTGTTTTCTCAGCAGAACACAATCGCAGATTTCTAGCTTTAGCCGTAGCAGTCTGGTAGTCATTTAATGGAAGTGGATGGGAATCAAGCCTTTCAAAGTAAAAAAGCATGCGCAGACACGTCCAGATTACACCCCGTGGCTTGTGACGACACACTGATGTCTTAAGACATGAAACGATCGGTTTTCATTTTTGGGTGAACTGTCGCTTTAATATCAGTTTACTCTTCTGTAGTTCAACAATAAAACCAACAAAAATGACTACAAATGACGATCTGTGTCGAAGGCACCCCCCCCTCCTCCTCTTCTCGGATGGTGTGGCGGGACAAATCAAATATTGCCACGAGCCAACTTTGGCCCAAGGGCCCTCTGCATTAGATGGACACGCTTTTTCAAATCCAACCATGCCTTTATGGAGCATGCTTTGTGCACTGGAGCACAGTCATAGAATAGGTTCTTCCCCAGACTGTATCCACATGGCGTTGTCCAAAATGTCTTGGTATGCTGAATCATTAAGTTTGCATTTCACTTAGAAACAGCTGCTCCTGAATACTTTTGTCCATGTAAGTAGAATTGGTGTTCAAAGCACTATATGTAATAATACAGAATGATTTTCTGTCACATCATCTTATTGCAACACTAACTCAAGCTTTCCCATTGAGCCCAGCTCATTGTTGAGGACAGTGTTTGCCCCATGTCTCGTTAAAGCCATATTGTCCGGAATCTCTCTACATCCAAGACAACTCTGCAACAGGACATGATCTAACATGGGAAACATTACTTAATATGCATGGTGCCGAATTAATAACAACATCAATTGGAGGAATTTAAAAAGATGATAATGAAGCAAGATGTATTTTACAAAACTGCAGAAATGTCTTATTTCTATAAGGGAGTAAAGGGTTGTTAGAGGACTAGTAATCAAATAAACATAACAAAAACAAAAAATATATATATTAGAATTTCAGAAGAAAATAAAATCATATAAGGATCAATATCAGCTTCTATTCAGAGGGTATCAAACAGTATCTGTGTCAGAGCTTGCAAAGAGGCACCATGCCATCTCCATTCTCTGGCGATATAAAACGAGGACTGTGATTGAAAGGAAATTCCATTCGTATGTTCAGGAAGCACAGGTCGTACTCCTGCATTTTAAAATGAACAAAAGAGAATTGCACACCTGCTATGTTCGACTTTATCTCTGCTAAACAAAAATAAATGGATGTGCATGCTGGACCACATCCAGACAGGTGTAATACATTTCCTCCAGAGACGGCCAGATGGGGTTTGGGTTTTTTATTTGAGTTTAAACAAGAACAAAAAAAAACAAACACGCTCCAATCTAAAAACATGAAGCTAGCGGAAATTAGTTTCACTCGCCATTTTCCGGGTTTGGCAGGAATCTCAGGCTCTCAGAGATAAGGTTGCTTTTTTTGTGCATGGACAAATTTTTGAGCATACAGACCAACTGTGTAAATTTCCTGATACAACATAAGAATGTGGACATATTTCAGTGGAAAGGATTTTCATACATTGGGCTCTTTTGTTTTTTTATACACAAACACACACTGCATTTCTACAGTTATCCTTCTAAATAACTATATAATCTGTAAACCTACTAAAAGATTTGGTTTATTGCACAATACTTGCACAATTTCACACTTGCAAAATTAACTCAAATGTGGCCGATCTGCCAAAATATTTTGCACTGAAGCAACAATGTAGCAAAAAAGGAATAGAAGCTTATAGCCTCCAGCTTAGCAAACTGCAAACTGCGAGCTGGAATACTTGCCCGAGTCTGCCTCAGATCACAGTCTGTTACGCAAAAAACCCACAAGGCCCATAAATCAAGCAGTAGCAACACTCATGAAGCCTGAATTTTGTATGTGCTTTTTGTCCATATTACTTGTTATCTCCAACAGTGTTTATATCTGTGGATCAACTACAGAAGCACATTTCAGAAACTAAACATGTTGACTGAATACATCTGGAATGAGAAGGAAATGATGTAAATTTGATTTTTGTCCAAGCCATAACCTTCAAACTGTTTACAACACTAAGCAATTAAACATTTACAGATGCCAAAAAACAAGAAACAGCGAATCAGGAGACTAAACCTTCCTGACAAAAATGCATAACAACAACAGCCAGTAGGCAAAAAGTTTAGGATTTTTGATCTTAGTGGTTTGATCAGTTCCTTACCTCAAGAACATCCTCGGTCTGGTCTGATGTCAAGATGTTGACTTTAGTTTTCTGGCCGTTGGACAGGTGAACCTCCAGCTGGACCTCTTCAGTGGGGATTTGCTGCGTCTCCTGCAACAACAGGAAAAAGCCGGCAGACCATCAACATTTTTCTGGAAAGAATAACTTCAGCATGTGCTAAATATGGTCTTAGTCGGTTCACCTCAGAGAGCAGTGACTCTTAAACTGGTACTGAAAGAGTGCAGTGGGCACATAAAATTGTGTCATTTTTTAATCTGGTTTTAGCAATGTTTTAGCCATATGTAATAATACATTATCAGGATACTATTAATATGGTAGTATTATGGTATTAGAATATGTCAGATGGCAACCTGGTAGTTAGCGAGTTGCCCTTGCAATCAGAAGGTTGTGGGTTCCAATCCCTGGACTGCTAGTTGCAACACTGAGGTACCTTTAAGCAAGGCATCATCCCCACACACTACTTCCTGCCCCTGTTGGTGGCTGCCCTCTGCCTCACTTGGTGGGTTGAATGGATTAAACGGGTAAAATGCATAGAAGGAATTTCACATTGTTTAATATTATAACATTTTGTTGAATGGGAGATTAATTGAAAATCCAGCAGCTATTCAGGCAGTGTTCTGGTACCACTTTTGTACCTAGCAGTCTATGAGACTCACAGTACTCTAGCCCAGTGGCATTAGAGGACATCAGGGAGAGTCAAATCATATTTTGGGGGGTAGGGTGAATGTTTGGCCATCTTTCCTAAAGTGTTGTCCTAGATGACAGTTGCTGCTATGCAGATTTCTGTCTACTCCTGGGTGTTCTGCTAATTCATCATCCTTCCCTGCTGCCTTATAACTCTTCTACAAAGACAGGGGGTCTTAGAGCAGCCGCTGATCCTTACAGACACGATGAAATGACAAAGAAAAGCCTGACTAATCACTTATTCTGCTCCTGTGGCTTTGCCTGGGAGGAGAAGCCACAGGGAAGGCTGGATCTGACTATGCAATGAGAGGCTGACCTGCTGTCTGACAGACCTGGATGAGGAGGGCATAAAAAATAAATAAAAACAAAACTATGGCACTAACCACATAGGGGACAAACAAAGTTTGAAGACATCATATTTGTCTTTAATTTGCACAATTTTAATTAAGGAAATATACCTTAAAATATACCAACAAAAATGTAAACAACAAACAACTATTTTCTAATATTATTTTCTTTTCTATACTTGTTTTCTTTTCCAAATTATTGGTAAATATACTCAAACACAAAAGCAGGTGCTGCAGAGAAAATGGCATAATATTCATGAAGAACACTGGAAGAGAGAATATGCAAGATGTTCCTGCAACAAATCTCTCAATTATGCAAGCACACATTACAGCTCCAAACAGCAGATAGCGGTGTGTACCTGCTGAGCTTTTCTTAGAAAGCTGTTGAACATCTCACTGGCTCCCAGCAGTGGATCCTGACGCACTATTGGGTGGGAACAAAACCAAACAAAGAAACACGTCAAATTATGGCAAGAGTACTGTAACATTAAACAAACGCACATCACACATCCGATGGCTGTCATTAACAGGTTCAGAATGAAGACAATGACATTTACTGCTTGGACTTCATCCAAGCTTATATACAGCTCTGGGAAAAAAATAAGACCACTGCAATTTATTTTTTAATTAGCATCTCTATGAGTATGACAAACATTCCATCCCAGTGTCTGTTAAATTCATACACAAGCACCTCATTATGCTTCACGAGGGACTGATAACTGATCACCTGAATCAAATCTTAGGAAAAGTATAAAAACTCTCTTAAAATGAGACCAGTTGTTTGGTATAACACTAGAATGTTGTCAAAGCTAATTACTGAATTTGTTTAAGAGTGAACAAGAAATTTGTTTTGTTTAAATTATTCAAGTTCTGTAAACACTGCATAATTTCTCTTATTTTAATGTTATTATCATTTCCTTTTTTAAATTATGCTTTAAAAGTATAGTTCAATCTAAAATGAAAATTTGATCTTTATTTACTTACCCCCAGGGCATCCAAGTCGAAGGTGACTTTGTTTTCTCAGTAGAATACAAACGCAGATTTTTAGCTTTAGCCGTAGCAGTCTGGTCGTCATTTAATGGAAGCGCATGGGAATCAAGCCTTTCAAAGTCAAAAAAGCATAGCCAGACACGTCCAGATTACACCCCGTGGCTCGTGACGACACACTGATGTCTTAAGACATGAAACG
>JBBKCR010000148.1:7417081-7431082 GCA_037577295.1 Ladigesia roloffi | reverse complement strand
ATGCGCAGTGTGTGTGTGTGTGTTTCACAGATGTGCGTTATGGCTGGTACACATTCTGCTTATCCATCATTTTGTATGTGTGTATGATTGTGTAAGTGTGTGTATTTCTGTGTGTGTATTTGTAGCACAGGTGGACATTATGGCTAGTATAAGGCACTAATATTATTCTGCTTATCAATCATTCTCTAGTTATGTCACATGTGTGAAGGTGAGGTACAGACCGGCAGCGCTGTGTGGAAACTCTGCGTCACACTGGGTCGGATAGACGGAAGATGCTGCTTTAAAAACAGCAGTAATGAGGACCTTTTTGGGTATGAAGGCACTACAACAGCGTCTTAAACATGTCACAGTTTCAGAAACCTTCATGCTGACAATGTGCTTGCAGGCTGGATTTATCCAATTGTTCTCTGAGTCATATCGATGACCTCCATGAAGCGTCCACAGCACTCATAATGTGAGTAATAAAGCAGCCTAATGCATATTCACATAAACTATATGGACACAAATTCCAAGACACACCTCTTATAGAATTCAGGTGTTCCCTTACTTCCAGTGAAAGGTCAGGCACTGATGTTGGATGAGAAGGTCTAGCTCAGATAATCTTAAAGCTTCAGCATTCCAAGACATTTTGGAAAATGGGAAGAACCCTTTCTATTCCAGCATGACTGTGTCCCGGTACAAAAAGCAAGCTCCATACAGGCATGGTTGGATGAGTTCAGTATGGAACTTGGATTGGTCCTCAAACAACCCTGAATGCAGCCCTATCCACCTTTTTTGGGATGAACTGGAACAGAGACTCTCATAAATGCTGTACAGAATGAATGGGCACAAATTCACATAGAAACGTTCCAAAATCTTGCAGAAAGCCTTTGAGAGGAGTGGAAGCTTTATAGATACTCTATAATTCCATTTATTTATGTAATAACAGTGCAATTAAATGGTCAGGTGTCCCAATACTTTGTAAATATAGTGTACATCATGAAATGTTTAACCTCAGTTGTGTTCTTTGCAGAGATCTCTCCAGCAACCCTATTTCCAATCTGAGTGATTTTATATTCCAAGGTTTTAATCATCTGACAAATCTGTAAGTGACGCTACTATATCATCAAATATCAGGTGAAAATCCATATATGATCTAACATAACCTTTCTCTCAGCATCCTGCCCGTAAAGCTGGAGTGTCCAGGGGGGAACATGTCATGGGATAGAGTGGAGGTTCAAAGGAACACCAGGTTCTGTGAAGGACAGAAGAATGCCTGTAATCAGACAGGACACATTTGTAAGTCCACATTCCATCACGTTTCTATTAATGGTTATAGTGAACCATTTGTATTCACCGTTTTTGCTCACCATTTTCTCTGCAGCCTGGGACTGCCCTGAGAACTCTCTCTGCATGCCATATGGACCAGGATTCTTTGAGTGCAGCTGCGCCCACGGCTTTCATGGATATAAATGCCTTAGACAGGTAAGAATTCTAGCTTGGGTGGTCCTTTAGTTCAAAGCAGTACATCATAGCAAAGTGTATTCTGAGCTAAGAAGTGGCTAAATCACAATGGTAACAATCTTAATAGAAGAAATAATGAATTGTCATACTCGTGTTTGTTTCTCTGATGAATTGCAGGGTGAGTTTCCCATGCTGGAGGTCATGGCAATACTGGGCGGGTCCACAGTTGTTTTTTCAGCATTGTTATGGGTAACCCAAAGACGAAAAGCCAAAGGCACATGAGGTCTGGCCTCCTGTCAAAGATGTGGTCGACAACACTGAACAAAAGAAGAAAATGATGCAAGATTTTATACAAAAATCCATTGAATGGAAGTTTACCATTTTAGCTCTGGTATCTTTTTAGTTTATTAGTAAGGGTGCTTAAGTCTGAGAAAAATTTTAAGTAAAAAAAAAAAAAAGATTGTGCACCGAGCAAAGAATCAGGATAGAAAGCTCAATGTTGCAGTCCCAGAATAGTTGAGGTTGAGGATGGCAGGATTGGGTGGCATGAAACACCATGGACAGTTCACCAGTCCATCCCAAGTCAGGGAACCAGACCCTTCGTGCTGTGAGGTGATCCCAGGCCATACTACAAAGTCTGTGATGCGTTGTGCTTTTGTACTGCTGCGTAAAGTCCCATGAAATCTTTGTAGCACTGCATTATCGGTAAAGGGTCTTAAGCTATCAGAATTTGCACTGTAGTGCATTATTTTATTTTGCACACAAAAAATAATGTCACTTTTTATTATTTCTCAGCTTTTACTTGTTTTTAGCAGACAATACACATGCCTACATTTATATGGTACCAGTTTTACAAAAAAATGGGATGCAGTTGCCAAATATGTTTACAGTTTGTAACTAGATAACCAGGTTTTAAGTATTATTTGCATCAGACTGTTTGAGAGCTTTGAAAGAACAGTAGTGGTAGACATAAGTGTTAAAAAGTAAACTTAACATTAAACCACAAGTGTTAAAAAGTAATGACATTAAGCCACAGCAGGGTTAGTTTCCCCAGACATGAGCTAAGTGTAGAATCACAAGTGAAAATTCTTTTTTGTTTAGATCTGGGTCTGGGAAACTAGCCCTTAATGGTGTAGTGTCACAATACAACTGACATTATGTTTGGCCTCACTGACGGTTGCTTTCCAATATGACGCAATGGAATTAACCTATGTATTGGGCCTACTGTCTTGAATTAAATGTTCAAGAAATATATTGCCAGTGTCCTTTTTCCCCCCAAAATTGATTTTATAATGGTGTAGTTTACAGCGTTCCACTTTTCCAAGCTATGTCAGCTCATCTTGAACAAATAGCCTCATTATTTTTATTTTTTTACCTTTATCACCTCAACATGATCCCTTGATCAAGTCTACATTAACTGCAATTCCTGATGTATTTTTCAAGTATTTGAGTGAAACCAGGGAAGGACTCGAGCTAAATAAGGACTTTTTTATCAATGATTGGTGGAGAATATGTCGATATTTTTCCTGCCTGCTGGTGCAAGGCGATGTAATTAACAATCAGGTATTTTAGAGGTGAGTGTTCATCATTATTAAGTCAACAATTACAGGAAAATAAACAATGGTAATCTTAATATAACCATTTGGATTAGTTTACAAGCTTGAACAAAAGATCAATTTAGATTTTTGGTTGAAGCCAATTCCATTTAATTGATGGGGGCAAAATCAAATCAAATCTTTAAGTGACAAATATACAGTGACGCAGGATTCCAATAGCCATCACTAAAGCAGTGAACTGAATTTCAGGTTGCGTAGCTTATTTAAATGAAAAAATAGGTCTTTAAGATAATGTCTAAAACACCATTCTTCAAATCCAGTCCCAGACAATTGTCATTTCCCTTCTCAAACACACCTACCAGTTAAATGTGTGGGCATGGCAATCACCAAACTGCTGTACATCAACCATCTATCTAAACTGTTAAACAAACTAGCTACTTCTCTTCAGATATATGACATTTTTTTATGCTCCGAGTTATGAATTGCTTTAAGTTAGAGAGGGGAAAAAAGAGACAGAAGAGCTATGATTAAAAAGCAAGTGCCATTTTAGATGTACGTTTATTTTATGCTCAGAGCCCATTGAGAGTAATGGATGCACAGATGCAAGTGTAGTCTTCATTACTGATCGACATTCTTGACTCGTAGCACTACAGGCACAGATGTACAGGGGATCATGCCTAGCTCTGTGATCACCAGGTCAACAAAGTCTGGAGGTGTTACATCATACACCAAGTTCAGCAAGCCCAGGGACTTCACACTCTGCCAGTCAGCCAATTGCGTCTTTCCCTCTCGAGTCACAATCAGGTCATCAGGGTCATCTGTAAAAACATGTTTTAGTTTTAAAAGGCATTTGAAACAAAATACAAATAAAGTGCAAATTTAAGTTAGTCATAATTACCAAGTTCATTAGATACGAAGGAGTCTGTCTGTACTCGTTCGCAGAATTTGTAGGTCTCGCAGCAGACCAACACAGGCACGTTGTAGGCCTTGGCCACAAGGGCGATTTGAGATGTTCCTACGCGTGACATCACATATCCATTGGCCAGAAGTGCATGGGCTCCAAGAAACACCTTGGATACCTGTGGGAGCACATTTACATTTGTTAAGCTCCGCCTACTCGGGCTTGAAACAACAGTCAGTTTAACATGCTCGTTTGAAAAACACATGATTTTTACTCCAGTATTCATGTTACCTCAGGCAGAATGTAGGATACAGCAGATATGAGAACATAAGTACAGCGAATGCCCCTCTTCACTAAACGCCTCAGTGCCTCCCTGCCCTCCAACCTCGGCCGACTGTCCACCACAATGACTCTGAACTTTCTCTGCTTTTCAAAGGCCTCGCACAGGATGTGATTAACAAGTGAAGAGCTGAAAAACAAAGATTTTATAATGATTATACATTTTTAAAAGCTCACATTTGCAATGCCAATCAGTACGACAATACATATGCCACTCAACCTATTAACATGTACTTTGTTATTCTGTATCTTTGAATTTAAAGGCGATTGAAGGAAGAAAAATTCAACTGTCTTACCATCCATATACTAGAATGACATCACCGTCACTGATCTTATCAATTGCACATTTAGAGATGGCTGTCGCAGCTAACGTGATCTTCACTTTTACATAGCTGTCAATACATGACAACAGATCCTTCTTAGCCTGTAGACAAAATAAATATTACAAAAGCACACATGTTTAAAAATGTTCAATATGAAAGCCATCATTTTCTGTTATTATACTGTTTCAGTCTGAATTAAGTGTACAGTTAAATAATTTCAGTTAATAAACGCAAATGAATCACTAACAAATTTGGTTTCCAAATAACTTGCATCATTCTCCGTCCAGACTTATCTATTAGACTATGCTGATGCTTCAGCTCGTGTTAGTCATCCTCCTTACCTCCTCTTCTTTGCAGTGACTGGGAACATTAGAGATCTCTTTCTTGATGTACTTTATTGCATTACCCATGCTTGCCGACAGGGGGCGACATTGATTGAGAAAACTGCAAAGGACAAAAATATATTTTTCTTTAAAATACACTGAGCCCATAAACGGATCATTCCTAAATCAATGTATGCAGTTCTAAACAATATGGAGACATACTGAAAACTCCAACCTGATGTAGGGCTTCAGTTTGTTTACTAGATCTCTAGCTAACTCCTCATTTGGAGGAGTGCTGTAGTCTTGAATAACCTGCAACAGTAAACATAATTAAAAGGATGAGACGAATGACGTTTCACATTTAAAAAGAAAGCTACTTTGCTTTATATGAAAAACGGTTACTGATTATATCATATAGTGTACTTTGTTAACCAAACCTAAGCTGAAAATTAGAAACAGAACGATGCGGAACTTATAGACCAATAACATTAACTAATCAGTTCAATGAGTTTCAATTAGAATTATCATTTGTATTTCAATGTAAATTAAATATACACTAAATTGTGTCCTTTTATCACAAATCCGGTCATCGCAAAACATAGAACACCTTCATAGTAAGTAGAGCTGACTAAACAGACAGCGAGTGCTGATACAAAGTAAGAGTGCCTAATGAAGTTGCTCTGTATTTTGGTCATCAATACTGTGAGGAAGCAGCTGTGTACCTGTTTAAAGGCATGCAGCAAGGCCACAGAGCGAGCGTTGGAGCCGGCTATGATACCCTGGGAGTACTGCAGACCCAATCGCACAATGGAGGGGTGGATAACTGTGGCAGGGATGCTAGAAACGACAGTTTATTACACAAAAGCTTTAGTAACGTTTCTAATACAGTGATGTGTCATCTGCTAGAGACCATAATGACAAATGATCAGACCCAACATTAAATAATTAATAATTGTAATTTCCCACTATGCTGCCAAAACAGCTCTTGATGCTTTTAGGCACGTACTCTACAAGAGCTAAAGCAGACACACATCAGTGTTGCATCAGATAGATCTACTGTTTACACTACAAAACTTGCTGTTTTGTGATCAGGAATCATAAAGTTAATGTGGTTGGGATACTACTTGAGTGACCAGCAACAGGGGGTCACCAGGAGGAACCTCCAAATAGTATATCTGGGCTTGACACAGGTGATAACATGTTATACTCAAGGCAGATTGTTCTTTTTACAAGCAAGCAGCAAGTGTCAACACATCATTAATTTAATCCGTCAGGTGTTTGTGGCTGATCCGTATAAGCGTTCTCACAATTGTGCAGTACCTGATTTGCTGGGTCAGAGGCGCCTTACGACTGTACTGGTGTAGATGTGAGAACAAGCTGACCTTGTAGCCATAGTCTGATCTCAGTGGGATCTGTAAGCATAAACAACAGTGACTGTAGCGACCTGCTTAGGAGTACGTCAGCAAATAGCTCTGTTACTAGGCAGGGGTGCCTTTTTCATTTCAGGATCAGCTCTGACACCGGAACAGAATAATGATTCTACTGTCTAATGGAGTATTGATGAAGCATTGACAGTTGATGTACACTGGACAAAATACACAGAATGCACTTTATGTGATGAAATGAATAAAACAAGCCAGTGATCCAACTAGCACTAGCACTAATGACACAATAGATGTTTTTCCACTGGTGTGTGGTACTGATGTTACGGTACAGAATCGTTGTCTGGGATGATTGTTCTGATGGTGGTGTGGAAAAGGTTACCAGACCAGATAGAGATAGTTCTAAGTCCACATTAGTAACTGTACCATTCAGTGCCACATGATCAGTTGGAAAAACATTACTATTTAAGAAGAAACACCCATGTTTGGTAAATAATATGAAACCAAAACAGATGCCAGCTAAGCTACAGAAGACCAAAACACACAATGTACACATCACACAAGTAATCCCATTCGTCTCTCCACCCGAGAAAAAAAGAAATAAAAATAAAATACACATCAAACATGACGAAAAAGGCAAAAACCTCCACTGCACACACAGTGTAGACCCAGACCTTGATTCGAGACACATTTATACTGGTTCCTTGCCCTGACTTCTGAAACAAATGGGAGGTAAAGCATCCGAAGTAAGTCTGCTGAAATATCATTAAATTACCATTTGGGATGGTAACAGGGGAGGAAATTATTTGAGAAACCAATGTTAACATCACATAAAAATCATGGCAGGAAGTAAAATACATGCATGGAAATCTCAATAACCTGTTGTCTCTCCAGCTTCTTGGCCAGTTTTTTCACAACAGCAGGATCGTCTACTTGGATATGTTCCGGTAATCGTTTCACAGCTGAGGAAATATGGTAGAAGCCGTGTAAATAAATCCAAACTTCAGGCAGTTATCATGACCTGCTATAGAGCTATTCAATCAAAAGTGATTGGTTAGGTTACCTGGCTCACTCGGTAGAGCTTTTGCCTTGCTGGCGGTGGGTTGTGTGCCTTGCTCCTTCTTGGCTTGTTTTGATGCTCGTTCTGCGTCTTGGCGCGCTCGTCGCTCTGCTTTTAGCTCTGCTTTGCTCTTAGCTGGTTTGTCTGTCGGTGCCGTGGACTCTGGTGCATGCGCACTGACAGGCATGGGAGCTGCTGTTGGGGCTACAAGACAAACAATCATAAAATCTCAGGGTCAAGAAACATATTGAAGAATGGTATATTCATCAGAGTATTTAATTTATACCAGAACAGAGTGCAGGACCACACAGCACAAAAACAAACTACTCAGTTAAAACCTAATAGGAGATACTATATAGAACAAAAAAAGGAAAAAGAGAATACTTAATTTCAGGCTCTAAAAATAGATGCAAAATTTATCATGATATTTTGTGCTGCAATATGCACATAAGCCTACAAGTAATCCCTTTTGTAATTGTCTTTAAAACTGACTTCTAAATGATCTTTTTCCACCCTGTATTGCAACTTATTGAAAAGGCAGTACAGGCCTGAAACGTTCCTTAGAATAGCAGTACGAATGAGCAGGGCTTAGCTGCTGTAGGCTGAATAAGATGGTGTGTGTGTGTGTGTTGGTTTTTTGACATTTAAAAAATGGGCTGCTTTGCAACTTAGTTTTCATCTGTAGACGGTGCAGACAGGAGGTGGGAAAGTACATTTTAAAATTTTACAATTATTTACAGAAAACTCAAGAGGAGGATGATGAATATATTGAAATGTACTGTGATCACAATATGTTGCAGTATAATCACAGTAAAGATATCCTGTCCATACCGTGCAGCTCTAGCTGCTAGGGATGGAACAACGATTTCAGCAGACAACGGGTGGAACAAAAGCTTGATATGGGATCAATACAGGTTAATTAAGACCACTTTTGAATGAGTCCAGAACTATCCCTCAATCCTACCTTTCTGTGCTGGAGTTTGCACAACAGGTTGAGAAGCAGCTGCAGGGGCTGCCTTCTTGTCTGACCCTTTTTCTGTTGGACCCCTGTCATCCTTCTTTCCCTTTTTCTGTTGCTTCTTCTCTTTCCTTAAACGTTGTTTCTCTTCTTTGGTCAGCTCCTTGCCTTCACTCTATAGACAACAGAAAAAAATGTAGTATTGGAAAGTGTCCACTGACAGGTAATCTTTGCCTGACACCCAGGCAGCTATTTACACTTAGAAAAGATCAGCTTCCTGCTTCATGCCAATCATACATTTCTAGCTGGGCTGCTTTAGCAAGCTACACTCTTTAAAGACAAAAATAATTCACCAAACACTTAAACTGAGCTAACTATCGTCTTTGCTTTCTTTGTCTAAAAAGAACTGCTGCACCTTTGTCTCACCCGAATGATCATCATGGGACACCATGCCATCACAAGATAATGTAAGATAAGATAAGATCAAATGTATTAGTCCCACAAGTGGGAAATTATCTTAGTACAGCAGAAACTGGACAGTACTAAATTAAGAACAGCAAGATTAATAAAAACAATAAAATTAAATAAAAATAAACATACTTTGTGAAAATATAGCATACAACAGCATTTCTCAAACTGTACGCAGATCCTCGGTTCTGCACCAATCAAAATTCTATTAGATCCAGCTCTAATACCAGCGCTGCCGTCACTGCACTGCACGCCCCGCCCCGCCCCGCCCCGCCCCACCCCCTCAACTTTTCACAAACACAGAATCATCGAAAAATCATGGCATGTTCAAAGGAAGCGAGTCTGGATTCTTTCTCTCAGAAGTGTTCATCAAGTGCTGCTCTTCCACACCACGGATCTGTGCGAGACCGCACTTTCTTATCAAGGGACAGAAACAGAAAAACTGAGTGTCTTCCCCATTTCGACAAATCAGTGGCTAGAACGCAGGCACACCCAAATTATTGCTGTGGGTGACGAGCCTGTAATTTAATTTAAAGATTCAAAGTCAATCTGCACGTTATATATATATTTGAGCTGTAATGATATACAAAAACATATGTTTTAGCATTAATAAGAGGGTTTTCACATCAATTTCTTTTCTTTAACCAATAGCTGCGGGTCTAAGGGTTTCAAAGAGCCGTCCCACCATTACGGAAAGATCCTTTGTATGCTAAACCGATTCGCTGGGAGTACATGTAAGCTGGCTGGGTTGTGATAAAACTGCGCTAGATTCTCTGTGTAATTGTTTTTATTTTGTTTTGAGCAGTGGCGGAGCCAGAGGGGGGTCCAATTGGCCACCCCGGGTACCACCCCAAAATTTTATTTGCTACCGGCGGTTCCTGGTGCTGTTGGCTTTCAGACTGTTTCTATAGTTTTTCTTCACTGCTTTTTAAGGTCGGGCTGCAGTAAGCATTTCACGACATTTTGTACAGTGTATGACACTGTATGTGACAAATAAAACCTGAATCTGAATTTGGCCGGAGCGCTGCTCTGGTGGTCTCGGTGACGTCACGGGTCCCGGTCTCTGGTGGTCCACCCGTGTGCCCCCTAGCCCGAGCAGTGTCTACCTTTAAGCTGCACGTTGTGTGTGTGTGTGTGTGTGTGTGTGCGTGTGAGAGAGCATAAGCAGTGTCGACCTCCTCCACCGCAAATGAACTGCGATACGAACCGAATTGTGAGTCAAAATTCACGAAATGAACCGAATCGTGGATTCAGTGTATCGTTACAGCTAGACAGATAGATAGACAGATATATGGATAAACAGATGTGTGTACATATAATAATAATAATAATAATAATAATAATAATAACAACAACA
The DNA here is from genome assembly GCA_037577295.1 of Ladigesia roloffi. NCBI lineage: Eukaryota > Metazoa > Chordata > Actinopteri > Characiformes > Alestidae > Ladigesia > Ladigesia roloffi. The sequence continues at coordinate 7,420,972 of JBBKCR010000148.1, read as the reverse complement.
TCAACAGCATAATTACTATATATCTGTAGTATGAGGAGTTGTGATTATGCAGGGCCATGCAGCCCCAAAGCCTGCCATGACAAATACGTAGGTATAGAAAACGCTGGTATAGAATACAAAACAGAAATTCTCAATATACAGTTTATATATGTATAGTATAAAATCTAGTAATATAGTGTGTATTGTGGTATTGTGCAAAATAATTATCTTCCCAGGCCTGCTATCCCTGCCCTCGACTGGTTTAGTCAGCTCACTGCTCCTGATCCTGTTTTCTTATGGACTACAGACTCTCTTTTTCACTTCCCACAAATTTACCTCCACGGACACTTAATGGTTCCAACTTTAACAGCCATGAATAGCCTATCTGTCAATAAGCGCGAAGGCCTTCTCTTGTTATTTAACCCCATAAACACTCTTTTCTTTTTTTGGAGTCGACTTGAGGAGGACGGGTTCCTTTTTGAGTATCGGTTCCTCCCGAGGTTTCTTCCTCCAGCTGAGGGAGTTTTTCATCGCCTATAGCTTACTCACTAGGGGTTTGGACCTGGATTCTGGAAAGCTAAAATTTTACTGAATTGAATGGAGAGAGACCCACAGGTAAACAAAAATGCAAAAATATATATTTTTCATGGTGATATGGCTATTAGGCATATCTCTACAGGCTTTTTAACTGGTGGGCATAACTTCCTCCATAAACAGATAACATTGAGAATTCTGAGCTGGCCCTTACATTTTCCAAAAAATAAAAGGGACTCCTCTTTTATTTTCTTTTGTATCCTGTCTGTTGCGCTATACATACACTGTACACTATACACGAACTTCACAATCTCATCTCTCTGTATACTTGTAAACGGTTGAGACAAATTTCACTAGTGTCTGGCAATATTATTGCCTATACAAGAATATGATGACAATGAAATACTTTCCAGTTTTAAAATAATTCCAGCAGCATATGACAATAAAATAGCAGTGTTCCGGTTGACAGTTTATTTATCAGCAATTTTAAACACAACATTTAATAAAGCTTTTCTTTCCATTTCAGTGAGCATTTACAACCCTGGGAAAGGCTCTCTGTGGTGTAATTTCAGGAGACAAAAATAAAGGCATAGGTTAATTTCATTTCTCAGTGCTTGTTTATGAAACTGATTTGATAGACTATGACAGGATAAGTTTAGCAAGAAAAAAGGAATATTTACACATTTATTCTACTCTGTTTCAATGGGAATTCGGTCACTTGAAATAAAAAAGATATTAATATTTGTAAATTCTGTTGCTGTTTTAACTAACCTTCACTTGTGAAATATCCACCGATTTATTATCTCCATCTGTGGTAAAATAAAATAAGATTTGTTAGTCCCATGTGGCAAATCTATATTGCTACAGCAGCAAAGTCGATAAAACAAGAGAAGAAATTAGAAGCAGCATAACAGCAGGATTAAAAAAAACAGTATAACATAAAAAGTACAGTATACAAATACAAAAAATATACATGTATATAAAAGTTTGACTGTATATACATACAAACACACAACTATATGTAACCTATATACACACATACATAAACCTACATATGTACGTGCACATGTCAAGTCATCGTTATGCTCTTTATAAATAAATTAACTTATAGCATTTAACTGAGGAAAACATGAAAACATTACAACCCCCAAAATAGAAAGAGTGTTAGCATTAAGCTGCCTTGTACTTTAATGTGTGATTCACTTATGAGCCAGCTAGCTTAGCTAACATTTTCACAGCAGACACAGTCAAAAACAAGCTACCGAGGTTCCTTCAATAAACACAGCTACGTATTTTACATTATATACATGACGTAAATTAGAGCAAAAATCATAAATGCTATATATGATGCAATTCCAGGGGGAACATAGCAATAGCCAGATGTCAGTCCAGGCTAACGATGGATAGAGGCTGAAGTTAGCTAATCAGCTACTAAAGCTAAAACACCTTCACTGAGCGGTTATTCTCCTGGCCAGTCTGATTAACCTCACATGCAACGAGAAATCCCTTGCAGAAGCGTACCTGCAGCATGGTTCACGCTGACAGCCTGCTTAGACCCATCTTTTCCCTCTGAATCTGCCATGTTTCGAGTTTCTTGACATCACGTTGGGAACCTAAAGAGAACCGTTGTTAAAAACAAGTCCTGCCTCTAGTGACTGGAATAGGACACTACACCTAAACCAGACTGGACCCAGCACACATAATATGAACAAAAGTACTGGGACTCGCTTGTTTTCCAGGGGTTGAGCTCAGCTCCTGACTTCCAATGAAGTGTAATGTTAATGCTTGAGCATACAAAGACATTTTGTAAAACATCATGCAAACTTGTGGACATACTTTATGGTAGAACCTTTGCTAGTTCAGCAACAAATGCCTGCAAGGGACCCTGATCTCATCCCCATCCACAAACTGATGAACTGGAACGGAGATTGTGAGCCAGATCTTCTTGTCAAACATTACGCCTGATCTTATAAAAGCACAGTTTTCCCACAGAAACACTTTGCAAACTTAGTAGAACGTCTTTTGTGAAGAGCGGAAGCCAGTATAGTTGCAAAGGGGGAACAATCTCCCTATTAAAGTATTTAAGATGAATGCAATGCCATTCAAGTTCCTGTTGGTGTAAAGGTCAGGCTTTCCAGTCATTTTCATATAGTGTCGCTTTTATTTAAAAACTATTGACAAACCACTTTTTTACTGTTGTAAACCCACACCTGCTTAACTATATTTCACCCCTCCTCAAACGTAACAAGTTACGCATTTTTTATATAATGCAGAACAATGGTTAAACAATAGTTAATTTATGTTGATATTGGGATATTAACCTGGTTATTACTTGCTGCCAGCCCTAACAGTACATTAATAGCATCACCCAACCATCATATGTAAATTAATTTATGATATCATAATATCCGCGACTCCACTGAGTCTGAATTGAGAAGGGGGTAATCATTCATTATTTGGACAGTTAAAGCACACTAGGTATTCCTACTAAACAACATGCTGATTACATATTTATGGGTGATATATACATTGATTTATTCTATTGTTTTGTTTGCTTGTGTTTGTTATAGATTTTCATTTATTTTGTCCTCCATTTTATTATACATTTATGTTTTCTGTTTGCAGTGAAGTCACACAAACATACATATGAACACATCACACACACACAACCATGCACACACTACCAAATATAAATTGTTTTACAGTGATTAAGGATTTTTATTGAATCCCCTAAACATATGGGACACATTACGTAAAAAAACACAATAAAAATATAGACATTAATGGGTTACACAGTTAAATGTTTTGTTTTGTAATTTTATTTTATTTGCTGTACCAGATGACAGATGATGATTTTTATTCAGGGATAATAACATTTCTTAGTACAGTAAATGTAGTTCATATATATATATATCTATATATACACACATATACTGGTCAAAAGTTTTAGAACAGCCCAATTTTATTTTTGTTTTGTTCATTCTAAAGAAAGTTTTTCCCAACGATGTTGCAGAAGTTCACATAAGTGTGCAGCACTTACAAGTTGCTTTGCTTTAACTTTTCAGTCCAGTTCATTAGTTTATTCTAAAGCAGCTAGATGGGGTTTAAGTCTAAAGACTTCTGGCCACTCCACGTTTTCCAGCTTACCGTCTTATTCTTCTGGCAGAGCCTGATGTTTTGGGTTACTATCCTGATGTAGGACGAACCAACCAACCAGGCACATAACAGAGATGCTGCATGGCACTACAGAAATACTTCTCACTTCTAGGTAACCTTACCATTTTTAAACCTCTTGGAGTTCAGCACTGTCCTTTGTACCATTTCATGCTATTCACTTGACCTGAACTGTTTGAATTTCAACTAAAGCTTGAAACACTG
>JBBKCR010000148.1:7400231-7411356 GCA_037577295.1 Ladigesia roloffi | reverse complement strand
AATCTGCGTTTGTGTTCTGCTGAGGAAACAAAGTCACCTTCGACTTGGATGCAATGGGGGTAAGCAAATAAACATCACATTTTCATTTTGGGGTGAACTATCCCTTTAATGTGGTACATTGGTCTCTGCCGCCCCCTCTCGTTTCCTTAGGGTAATGAGGCATGAACTCTCTTGTGGGTTAGCCTAAAAGCTAGCTAGCTGCATGGTGAGAAAATGCTAACTAGGTACACATCTAAGCTGTGAAAACAGTTTACACCACTGCATACAGCCGTCTCACTTACAGGACGGGAAGTGTTTTTTTTTCTTCCAGAGATCGGCACTTCTTTGGGAACTTGCCAGAACCGCTGAGTCTTATTTCTCCTCGTTTATCCTCAGAAGCATGTGAGACGTCTAGCGCTCTGGTGCGCTGCGTAGCTGAAAAAGCTCTACGTTTGTAATACTGATAATAAAAGGTGTAAATATATTTTAATTAAATGAAAAGACTCTAAATTTACAGAAAGACATTGAGAAGTGCAGAGATAAACAGTTAAATAGGGCTCAATGAAACCCCTTATTTGCCATAATACCCCCCGGCGAGCTCGAGTTATTAAGACGAAGACGATCGCCTTGGACAAAAGTATAGGGACACCGCTATTTATCACAGCTGGACACATTGCTACTCCTGAGAGATCCTGCCTTAAGCCACACAAAGTCAAGGTATGCTGACTGTCTTACAATGTCTTCCACTCCCAGTGTTATGTGATCTTTAGAAGTCAAGGTTTATGGATCTTTGAAAGGGTGCATTATTATGCCATTATCATTACATCAGTAGAAATGGACACAATGACAATATTATCGTGTATTGCAATAATTTCTGGGACAATTTATTGTCCAGCAAAATTTGTTATCATTACAGGCCTAGTCCAGAGGCAACTACCCTACCTAATATACCACCATAACTAATGTTTTTGCCTGGTCTTCTCAGATCAGTTGTTTTTATTCCTAGGTTTCACAGCTGGGGCTCTTTTGCCCCGTCTCTAGGCTTATCAGTCTCTGGAGTATTGAGCTTGGGCTTCGCTGATTTTGGTTTCTCCCACATCCATGATAATTCTCACTTATACCTTTTCTATTTTCCCTATGTAAGCCCAGCTTGACCCAAAGCCCACTGCCCATTTACCCTCATGTCAAGTGTCTTGTATGCCTCTGCCTGTGTCTCCATCTCTATTTTCCAGGTGTGAATATCCCATGTAATTCACCTGGCTCACTGTACCCAGTACCAAGAGGATTCCCATACCTGACCTGTGTACACCACCCTGTTTGTGGATTTATGCTCATTCTGATGTCAGTGATTTTCTTGTATACATCAGAGTTCCTTATTTGCGTATATGAACTTTGTTATCAAGCCAGATTTGTGACCTATCCTTGTCTGTATTTTCCTGCCATTTTTCAGAATAGTCCTGCAAGTATCCTTGGGCCAGCAGCAAACATGACAATATGATTCAAATTATGTCTAGCTTCACTACTTTTAAATACACATTGTGGACCATCCAAATATGAATTCCAAGGAGAAGCTGTAAGATGATACCATTTACACAACTGAAAACAAGTGTCCACGACACAGATGCCAAACTGTTGTAATTATAGACAAATAGCAGAAACAAAACCACCAACATTCTAGTAGCCAGAGTAGAAAGCCCCCTGCCAGGTCCTCAATATTAGTCCATATGGGACGCACAATGCAGGGACATGGCTTTAACACCAATACATGAATTGAGAAGTCTGACTGTTGAAAGTTTCAGTCCATGGCTAAGTCCAAAGCCTGTCCCAAACCCCAAACATAATAATGATGATGATGACTAGTAGGATGAAGATGATCAGTGGTTATGCTGCTCCTGATAATCAAAGGTTGATAATGTCCCAAATGACTACTGATGTCCACAGTGGGCTGAAGATATTGTTCAACTCTCCTCTTCATTAAAATCATGCAGGTTTTGATGTTTACAGCACAGATGATGGCATGCAATGTAGAAAAACAATATGTATGTATTTTACTGCTTCAAAAATAGAGATGGAAAACAAATACAGTTGGTGTCTACTTTTATATACCTAGGATATTTAATAGACAATCAGTTGACTTTTAAGGAGCATATTCAGTATGTTGTAAGAAAACTGAGACTTCTTGTAGGATTTTATTATAGAAATAAATCTTGTTTATCTTTATGTGTGAAACAGAAATTGGTGGAAACAACACTATTGTCTATTATGGATTAGGGATATGTACTGTATATGAACACTTCACATTATTGTCTTCGCATGCTGAGTAATGTATATCATGGGGCACAGAGATTTATAACCAACGGTGGTCCCCTTATGCATCATTTCATACTTTCTTCTAAAATTAGCTGGACATCTTCATATATGAGACGGCTTAGTCATTGGTATATATTTATTAACAAAACGGTTCTGGGTACTTCTACTTCTTATATATCCTGTCTCTTAAAAGGAAACACGGACGTTACGATCTTAGATCAATGGGTGTCCTGCCATTTGTTGTTCCTCAAGAATGAACTGTAATGTGCAAGAAACCTTTTAGGTTCTTGGCACCTCAGACTTGCAATTACTTACAGTCTAAGCTTCAACTTCAAGCCATTGTTACACTGAAAGAGTTTAAAGCCTTGGTGATGTCACAGCAGTGTCACTGCATGCCAGTGCTTTATGTGAGAAAAATTGAATGTATTCATTTAATGTGTTGTTTGATGTGGTCGTGCTGCTGCCTTCTTGGCCAAGTCTCCCTTGCAAAAGAGATCTTTGATCTCAATGGGACAAACCTGGTTAAATAAAGGTTAATAATAATAATAAAATGCCTAATGAGCATTTTCAAGGTGAAAGAAGCTGGTGTCTCAAGGGTCTGAGAGTCATCAGAATCATGGCACTGGAAATGGCTATCTGCATCCACTGAAACTTCCTTGCATGTTATGGCCGCCTTGGTTTTCTGCAAATTAACATATAGATACGATGAAAATAAACTCTAATAATGTGTAACTCTAAAAAGGCAGGAACTAACCAGGAGAACATCCTGAACTGAAGAGTCTGAGAATGCACTGAATGATTGGAGGACTTAGTGATGAAAATGAAATCAAAATGGAACCAGCCCAAAACCTGTCCCTATGCCCAAAGATAGTAATAATGATGAATAATAGAATGAGGATGGCCAGTAGTGATGCTGCACCTGATGATAACAAAAGTGTGATGATGAGAATGTCCAAAATGACTACTGATGTCCACAGAGGTTTGAAGATTATGTCCAGCACACCTTCATTAAAATCATGTAGGTTGTGATGGTAGTTGCACAGGTGTATAATAATGAACATTTATGTCAAACAATTGTTCCCTCTGGCACTATACATATGTCTGTTGATGAAAATTGTAACGCGTTCCAGTGGAGGTTTCCATAGACAAAGACATATATCATCTTATGTTGTTAAAAGGATCAAGCTGTCTTCTAATCCAGCATGTCTTCATTAAATTCAGGTTCCTTCACTGCTTAGATACTTCAATTCAAAGAAAAAACTGCACTGGGTTCCTGCATAGAGGACAGTGTGATTGAAAGACACAAAGAAAACTATGCTATAAACATGGTTACGTTTAATTTTGTTGTTTTGTTTCACAAATCTAAAAACAGCTAAACGTAAGAGGGATGATCCTTGGCTGAAAATGCCTAATAATCTAAAAACAGCTAAACTAAAGAGGGATGAACCTTGGCTGAAAATGACAAATTGCCAGATGCAGAGAAAAATCCTACAGCAAAAACAAGACATGGAAAAATGATTCAATTTAGGGCAGGAATATTTCTGTTTTAGATCTGTAATAGTCAAAATAATTATCCTAACAAACTATAGTTGAGAAAAGACTGGGATAGTAAATGAAACTACTACATTTAAGAAAAATTATATTTGCATTATATTAACATGATTAAAAATGCATTTGTTGGGTATAAATACATTTACATATATGTAATAATACAATTATATATAATGCACTTATGTTTTATTATGCCCCTCCCTCATCAGGGTTCTGTTACTGTGGCAACTGGTTACCATGGCTAAGCAAGCTCTAGCTTAGCTTTAAGCTAAGTAAGCTAACAGAATTAGCCTCCCTGAAGAGAGAAAAAATGTTATCTCAAAAATAAAAATCAATATCAATTTATCACACAATTGCACAGATTACAGTCTCTTTCCTAAAGGCATTAAGGCTGTTAGGTTGTTTTAACCTGAACAAGGGATTTGTTTTCGTTAAAATTTGAATCGTTTAAACTGAAATAAAACACGATAAAATGTTGACGTGTTAGCACTACAGATTTTTAAAAATCCACAGCAGCTCTCTGGCATCAAATATAAATATTTTACTAAAGTTAATAAAGATTAACTATGACCATTATGAGAAGTGAGGTAAGGCAAGCGCCCCCCACGGGTCAGTGCTGGGAATTTTTGTCTAATGGTCTCTTAACGGTCGCTGTATGTGAAACTATCCTGTCACCGAGGTCTGAGAAGGTCGCAGCGACCCCTATGGTGGGCTGCTGCTCCAGGAGCCTCCTCCACCTGCAAAAGAGCTGTTGAGACGCGCCAGACAAAGCGTGCAGATTCGAAGAGTGTCGGTGAAAGACTGATATAAAAAAAACTCTTTCACCCTGTAAATGCGAGCGCATCTCAAAACATGTTTGAACTGTAGAATTTTCTTCTATGTCATTCACCTAACTGTGAAAACACACGGCTGCTGATGCCATGTTGACAGTCCATGCCGATAGTTTTAAGATGCACGTTTTCAATTAAATGAGTGTTGTTTTAGCTTAAAACAGGGCTTTAGTTTAAATCAGTCTTTTACTTTAAATCTGCGTATTTTTACTTTAAATCAGTGTGTTTTAGTTTAAATTCAGGGCCTGAGGTACAAGAACGGAGACGTCAGTGTTTCCCCAACACTTTTTGAAGTCAAGAAGGCCAGTCTTTCTTTTGGATTAAATAGATAGTTTATTTTAACATAATGTGTTTTTGTCAGTTTAATCATAATCTTTTTAACTTTTAAAACATTTTAAAATATATACATCATTTGTGATCATATTATTAATTAGAATAAAATCACGGAAGGCCAATAATTTGGCTTAATATACAAAGAGGCCCTTCTAGATTACTCCAGATACCTTCCTTGGCAAGAGTACAAACGAACATCAGTTCTAATTGAACCTTTGAAGTACTGGCACCGTTTCCTGCCTTCCATTACTAGCTTGTCAAATAATAAAAGGCTTCCTGCCCCAGACATAATTTCATAACCCATCAGTTTGCACTGTCAACAGACACACTGACTGCTTTAAAGGCATTATTGAATACAGAACAGCCAAGCTTTCAAATTTGTCTTGTTATATATTTTTCATTCGAGGTAAATCATGATACATTGGCTGAATGGCAACCTTTCCACTTACAGTCATTCTGGAGCACCAGTAATCAAACTGCAGTGTTTTTACGTGCAACATGTCAGTAGAAGTAATGGCTGGACTTTGGCTTGCTGTATAGCTCCCCGTTGTGCTGTGAATTAATGGAGCTCTGGTCAAGTAAGCCAGATCTGCCAGCTTAGATCAGGTAATGGAAAAAGACAACTTTTCATCTAATAAACCTGATTAGAGCAGGAGAGAACACACACACATACACACACACACACACACACGAATAGACACAGACAAATCGACAGGGGAAGGAGAAATAGAAAATGAAATAGAGAGAGCGTCAGTTCATTTACTGACTAGATGTGACTAATCAATTTTGTGATATGGTTATACTTTATTGCAAAGCAAGTTTATGTTTACAAGAACTTAAGCTTTCAGAAAAAAAAAAAAGTTTGAAGTATGACATTTGTATTCACTTGAAAATAATTATTTATGTATTAGTTATTTACTTAGTGTGAACACTAGTTTCCAATTTTAAAGTAATACATTCAAAATGAACTCAACAATTCTAATTCAAACTAACAGTTTGTGTCCTGATATGAAGAAACATTGAAATAAAATAAAAAAAGTATGACTAACTATTACACTATATGGACAAAAATAGTTATACGCCTGAATATTTCCCAAACTGGGACTTTAATATATATTAAAATGCATTAAAATATATAGACTGTAGTAAGGAACTGTTCCCCTCTTTCACTCTTCTTGGAAGGCTTTCCACAAAATTTTGAGTTTCTGGGGAAATTCATTCTGTGTAGCATTTATGAGGTAATGCATTGATATTGGTTGAGAAGGCCTGACTCATAATATCCGTTCCAGTTCATGCCAAAGGTATTGGATGTGGTTTAAGTCAGTTCTCTGTTCAGTTCTTTCACACTGAACTCATCCAACCATGTCTATATGGAGCTTGCATTATGCACTGGGGTACAGTCATGCTGGGATAGAAAAGGGTCTTTCTCAAACTGTGTTCAGAACATTTGAAAGCATGGTGTAGTCCAAAATATCTTGGTATGCTGAAACGTTAAGATTAACCTTCCTTGGATGTAAGGGACCTAGCTAAAAACAGTGAAAAATTACTTGTGTCTCAATACTTTTGTTCAGTGTATATTTCATTATGAAAAGTGGGGGATGCCCTTTCAAAAGTAGGAACCCTTCTCTCCAGAGGGGGGCAGTGCTGCTTCTGTTTTTGGACATCACAAACTTTAGCTCTCTCCACCTGCCACGTGGTCAGTGGATTTAGAATGCAGGGAAGATCTCAAGCCTGTCAAATCCTTTCAAATAAAAGAATAATCATTTCAAAGCCATCTTTACTGAAGCTTCCCTTACAACTCCTATGAATTACCCACAGACCTGCACTGTTTTTCTCTATTTCAGAGCTCATTTCTCCCTTTTGTTTTGTTTTAAATAAACTAAACTCCATCTCTGTAGCACACCTTGCACACGAAGCAGGTTGTGTTTTCGGTGGTAGATAACTTCATGATGCTAAAACTGATCAGACGTTTAAAAAAGTCAGAATATCCAGGGACAGAAATGATGTGTTTCACCATCTTACAATGCCATTTATATATTATGCTGCAGTAGTCTGCAGTCATTTTATGTAGCCCAATTTCTAATTATTATTTGTATAATTGAAAGGATTTGACTGGCTTGTGTAACTTAATCACACCTAAAGAAACGTTCCAGACCTCTGTAAATATTAACAACACAGAATCACATCTAAAAAATATACATATATATACTTGATATCCATTGTGCCCAAAAAATGAGGTGTCTTTGTTCATCCTTACCTGTGTTTTAAAGTGGCACTTTACATAAAAAAGAGGTCTGTCTGGTTCGTTTTTACAGGGTCAAGTTTGTAATTTCTTTAGGTAAGTTATATACAGTATATATTGCCTATGCAAGTGTCCTGTACTGCTGTGTTACCAATGCAAAAACACAGGCTGCATCTGGTTTGTAAGCCATTAATTTCAGCAACAGCACACAAGATGTGTAGGTTCATTTACCTTTATTGATGCTAATTTACATCTGACCTCATACATTGTGATACTGTGATGAACTTGGAAAGTTTTGCAACATTGTGTTTTATGAAACTTGGCTCTACTTAGTTTCTTCTTCTGAGTACACCCAGCTGACACTAGGAAGAATCCTTCAACAAATTCAGAAGGAAAGCAGCAGTTCTGTTCTCCAGCAGTGAGTCTATGTCCTGACACACTACACCATGTGTGTTGTCAAGGTGACAGGAGGCTCTCTGCCTGAGGTGCAGCGAGATTCCCATCAGGCCTGTCTCCAGAGATACACTGCTCCGCTCCCTTAATTCCACCGAGCCGAGCCAAGCCCACTCGGCACAACACTGGAGGATAGGCCCACCTCATCAATCTCAGACAAACCTGACACAGCCCTTGCTCCCCGGCAGCCAGACCAAAGCAGCCCAGAGGTCTAGAACCCACTTAAGTGTGAACACATACACACAGCTACGAAAGCAACAGTGATACTAGGTAAACTGGGGTAAAATATTTCTGAACAGGTACAATGCACAAAAATATTGTTAAATATAATTAATTCAATCAAAAACTATTCGTTTATACCGATGGTTTGTTGAAAAGTAAGCACATTTACATATCACTGCCGATGATGTTAATCTGCAACATTAAAGATGATTTAGGTGTCCAAAATGTTCTTCATTTTGCACAGGAAGCGATGATGTTGGCTGGGAAAAATACATTGCAAATTTAAAAGCACTTTTTATGCTTGAATTTGTTCAGTACATATTTTTATATACATTTTCAAAAATGTATATATATATTTTCAAAAATAAAGCAGCAAATAATAGACACCAAATATTTCTTTGCTGATATGCGTGTTTTGTAAATTCTTTGTTTTCATTGAACTAATTATTTAGTGTTATACAAAAAATGAAATAAATTCCACTAAAATTTAAAATGTAAAGAAAAGTCTTGCAATGGATATTGCTCCTATGTTTTTTGAGTAACTTTCTAGCTATCAAAGAGACAGAAAGGCCCTGTGAAACACTTGTGAGAGCACAATTTAACTAGGATGCAAAAATGCACTAAATAATTCCTAATTATAAAGGTGTCAAGTACTTCAAAGATCCCATATCCTACTATCTATTTGTATTGTATCCCCCCTTCTGAAATATGTAAATTAACACTGTTCTGTTCATATTGCTCTTCATTCAAAAAGCAGTCCCAACTGCAACATTGTAATTGAAGCATGGAACTGCTGTAGGCTGAATAGGTATATAAGTGTAAAATATACATTAGTCACACTTGAATGCAGCACACAGTGTGACCAGAGCAAAATTGTATTCTGCATTTATCCCATTCACTAAGTGAGCAGCCAGTAACACAGTGCAGTATTGCTCAAGGGTAAATCAGTTGTGCTAGCAGCGCACAGGTTTGAACCCACAACCTTCCGATCACAGGGACAAATCCCTAACCACTAGACCATCATTGGTAGCTGAATTGGTTCTTGTGACATTCATTTCAAAATAGTCTGAGTTTCATTTAGAGGCTGCATGAATGATTGTTACATTTTGAAAGTTTAACATATGGAACCTAATTTTTTAGTCCTGACTGCACTCCTGGAATATGTGAAGTTGTGTCCTACTTAGTACAGAAACTCAAACTGAGTAAAGAAAATCAATGTAATCCATTACAGCTTGATGGCCCTCATTTTGGAAAGGATTGGATCTTTTTATTGCAGTAAATGAAATGTCGGAAACGTAGCTCTGATGAAATGCTGACTCCATGTGCTGACTCAGGTCTGAAGGAATAGAGGAACCAGACATTAAAAACTAGCTTCAACCCAAAGAGCTAATATATATTAGCATAATAAATAAAAGTGGATAGGTTTATGTCATCGTTCTAACTGGATGAAGCCTATGGATTTCAGCTGGCTGTTTGAAATTTCTTTTCATGGTAGCTCGACTTTGGTTAGATGAGCATAAAATCCACTTTCTCGCTTTGTTTTGTGCTGCTTTATCCTGCAAAACACAGTAATCCTCTCAGAGCCAGGAACTGGTCCAGAATGGGCATTAGTGGTGGCTTATTGAACAAGAATGCAAGAGAAGTCTTGGGTATTAACACTCATCCAATTCCTCAGGACAGTTTTACAGAGACAAAGTCTCTTGGCAGAAGAAAAAGAAAAGCGTGACTCCTTATGTCTGGATGTTGAAACAAAAGAACAAAAGAATAGAGATTCACAAACACGGCATCCAAAACTCATAGTAAAAAAAGACCGTCACAGACTCATTGACTATGAGTTAAACTTTATGTAAAATAACTGCACTATGTATTCCTAAATGTACAGTGTGTTCAGAAAAAACTTCTAAATGTGGTGCAATGGCATTGGCAGACTGAATGCCACAACAGTCTGAATGCCTTGGGTGCTGCTACCAGGCTAACATAAAGCTCTGCTAAACCGAGGAGCTGGCACAAAAAATGTGACTTGAATAGGTTAGACTTTATGTTTACCTTTTTAAAGATAAAGAATAAAATGAAAATGTAAAAAATCTATATCAATGTGCTGTATCAATTTTCAGAAATTGTTTCAAGAACTTTAAATAGTGTTGGCATTCTTTTAGTAATTGTATTAGATTTGTAAGTAAGAGAACAACAACAAAAAAAGGGCAACATATAGTTATGAGGTAAAAGATGTTTTAAAAGTGAAAACAGTGTTTCCTCTTTTTATCTGCATTTTTTTAAGGCAGTTAATGACTGGGTTCTCACACACTGAATTAAGCCTAATCAGTTGTAGTGCCAGTGATCTTGTCTTAGAAATGAAGGCACGACATGTCGACTGACAAGCATAAATGAACAGGTAGGATAGGGCAACAACAGTGTCCTCATATTCTGCAATCCATGCCTCTCCTGTTGCACCAACTCCAGTCTTCAACTAATGGGAGTGTTCACGTAACTAATCAGCTGTAGTCTCTTTGTGCTCGTCAGTCAATATATCATGCCTAAATATCAAAATGGCAGTGACCGGACAATTCTATGAAGGTACTGGCTTTATTAAGTCTTTTTAATAAACTACCTGTGCTCTTTCAAACTTCTCATTGTCTGGGTCCTTGGAATTCTAGAAATGAAGTGTGGAGTTACTTTGAGCCTTGTTAATGGTGTAAAAAGAGCGATTTATCATCACTGGCTACGTGATGCCCCTTGCCCAACCACTATCAGCCTAGTAGAGCCTGGTGGGCTACTCTATATTATGTTTTAATACAATCTAGGTCCATTTCACACTGAACTTCTCCTTTAAGAAGCTGAGCACGTAGGTATCATCTTAGTTTCACCCAAAAAATTAAATATATCAATATCAACTGATATGAAATTTTTGTTGGGATTAAAAATTGTCACATTTTTAAGTAAACATATTATACATTTGCAAATTTATATTTGTTGTTTTCCAATATAACACTCCTGCACAGGATGTTGCAATATTGTGTGTATTTTGAGTAGTGGTATTCCCCAACAACAAGCCGTGGGTCACCAAGGACATTAAAGCCCTCCTGAATGAGAAGAAGAGAGCTTTCAGGTCAGGTGACAGGCAGGAAGCAAAGGAAGTACAGAGGCGCTTGTCAGTGAGGTTAAAGGAGGGAAAAGAAAGATACAGGAGAAAACTGGAACAAGAGCT
>JBBKCR010000148.1:7384608-7395421 GCA_037577295.1 Ladigesia roloffi | reverse complement strand
TCATGGAACTGTACTAGATAATTAAAAAAATGTCCCTCCCGTTCCTCAGCAAGGTATTGGATGCTGCCACACAGCTAAGTTGGGGGATTTATGTGCCTCTACATGACACCTGATGGTGTTTGGTGACCTTGGGCTCATTAGGCTAAGTTTTGAACACAGGTTCTTTAATGCAGTGGCCGCAATTTTCATGAACTGGTATAGATACTATAAAAAACAAATATTAGCTTGTTTGTGGGCAATTTTTTTAAAATGTAGCCTACCATATCACGTGTCAGACTCGTGGACTGACACGGCCCACAGCCTGGTTGTTGGGTACCTCTGCTTTAATGGATTGTTGGATGGATGGATGGATGGATAGATAAAGTAGCTCAGATTTACAAGAAATGTGTGGATAGCTATAGGAATCTCGTTATGAGATTGCATTAAGAACATGTGAGAAGTATTCTCCCAATTTTCACGTTAAATTACATCAACTAAAGTAATGCATAACTTTCCCTTCTGATGATGTATTGCTTGCTTCCACAACAAGTATTCAACAAACTGTTTGAAAAGTGTCACTGAACATAAGCTAGTTACTTTACGCTCTTGCACGCAGCCAGTATTTGAGTGGTGACAATAGCAAGCGGCCCTATTTAAGTAGCTCGTGGTATGCTTAGTGTTTAGAGTCCTATAAGGAAACCTGTCTAAACCACTATCCATTATCAGGCTGTGGAAAGCTTCCACAGTAATAGCACTAGATTGATGGGGCTGACAGCCTCTGGCAGTGGGACACGGAGCTGCACTTCAGGTTCTGGCTCCAAAGCACTAGAGAACTAGAGGGGGCATAAATCAACACTGCTCTCTGGACTGATGACAAAGAAAATCTGGCGCAAGTTCTGAACAGGAGTGGAGAACAGAACACTTTTGTGCTGCCTAAACACTTGGTACTGTGGAAGTACTTCCTGCATGTTGCGGCATCCCAGCACGATCTGAAACCGCAAAAGGTCCTTAATTAGGGATGTGGCTATCCATCAGTTTCTTTCCTGATACTGATTCCAGTATAACTTGTGTTGTCAGCTGATACTCACTCAGTTCAAAGGGCATTTTTAGGTACAAGCAACCAGCATTTGCCCAGAGCACCCCTGCCAGCGACTGGGTTGAAACTGGGGACGATTAAGTACAATAACATTTGTCTTTGCACTGTATGCTATTTTATTACCACTTTTATGATTGTGCACAGTAATTGCTCATCGTTCCAATTATAAACACCATTTCAGTTGCTTGATTTAAAAAAAAGAAAGAAGAATGATTCTAGTGATAAGATGATTTTATTTGAAAACACTGTCCGGTAGTTAGCATTCAGAATTGAGTGCTGTCTCTGTCCTGTGCAGAAATGTTCTAAATGATGCTTCTGAGTCGGAAAGTCTTCCACATGGTTGGCACTCTTTTACAACACATTAGCTTTCCTTTCGGAGGTCCTCTCCTGTGCTCTCAATCTAAATCACAGTCAATTTAAAGTCATATATCAGCCGCCTATGTTAATTAAATGAAGGGTTTGAGGTGCACCGATGGCCTGCAAATGTGTTGGGGCGTAAACAAAGTCAGAGATCTGTAATTAGAAATATTTGCTGCTTCTCCTTCTAGCTGAAGAACTTCTGCAACTTTTCTCTCTCTCCCCTTCTCTCTCTCTCACCCTCAGTTTGTTTTTGAATAAAAATGAGCCATGTTATTGTTTTTTTTTATATTCCTTACAATAAACATCCAAAAATCATACTGTTATAGAGAAAGTTTATTTTTTGTTATTGAACTTTGGAACAACCCCTTGGACAGCATGGATTTAAACAAGGCTAATCAATCGAATAAGCTTCAGCCAGTGATTCCTGCCTCCTTGAAATTAATTAAAGGAGATCTTGTGACAACTCAAAGTGCTTACTGGTCCTGCAATATTAATCAGTTTTATGTAATCAAAACACAGTCAGGCCCTCCAATCCTCATTATGGTTGATGATGACCCGCCAAGAAGGTGTAGGTACATGCATCAAACCTCCTATACAGATTTTATTAAAAGTCATGTTGGAAACACAACACAACAGTAAAACTGAATGGTTTGATCGCTTTGTTGATTAACATTGACTCCTCTGTCACAATTCACAGCTGGCTAATCTTCAATCTGGAAAACTTCAGCAAGAAATCAAACCTTTCAGTAAAAAAAAACTGTTAAAGGCAGTCATTCTCCTTCTGTCACACATCTGATCAATACTAATATTGGTGCTTATTTGGATAATTCTAAACTCAGTCCATCCTGATTACACACAGCATTCTTTCTTGTTGGAGAAATGTTGATACTTACTTAAGAGTGGATTAAGGTCAGGTTACAGTGTGCAGTTTTTGCATGCTCACCTGAACATCAAAGTGAGGACTACTCTTCTGGTCATTAATCACCCTGAGGCAAGCTAATTTTCTGCCTCCCCAGCAGGTCCGTGTAAACAGCGAGGTGCTGGTGGTAGAATGTTTTCGTATCTTACGGTCTCAAATGAAACACTTTTAACTTAAGGGTGATCGATTCCTGTTTACTGGAGCTGCACACAAAGAATTAATTAGCACAGAAATAGCTCAGCCATGGACAGAGTAACAGGGTTGACGTCACTGACACACTGGCAAACACGCTCTTGACCTACTCGTTAGGCAAAGTTTTTATCACCAGGTCTGCTTCCTATTTGCGCCACTTGGAATGTAGATATCACTGATGTTCAATTTACTATATTCATTAACCACTGCTGTACCAAGAGGGTCTGCAGTGGAGCTGCTAGCGTGACCAACTATTGCCGGTGTAATTCATTTAAAAAAATAATTGTTCTTTCTGGGGTTAATCAGACTGAATTGAGTCTGATAAATGATGCAAGACTCTACCTATTTTAACAGTCCACTAGATCAATGCAATCAATTCCCAGAGTAATGCAAATGGAGGGGTCTGACCAAAGCATGATTGTGAAAAATGAAGGAAAGGCAAAATCCGTGTCTCTGAGCTGTGACTGATTAAGTGTATATCTCCATCCAAAGAGATCGACCAAAAATCTAAATTGACACAAATTTAGTCGATCAGCCAAGATACATTAATTGCCCAATGTTTCCTAATTAGTTTTTCACTAGTGCGACAAAGCTAATGTGGTTAAAATGGAAAACAAAGCTTATAGTCACCAGCTTACAAGGAATAAACACAGAATACCTATCCAAAACTATACATTCTTGTCTTAAATAATATCAACATGTCTTTTAATGTCCATTAGTCTTATTCATGTGGTTTTAACATTTTTTCTAATCATATAATTCTCTCTGGTTGTATAGATAATGTGGTATAGATTGCATGAAGTATAAGTATGTATACATGAGAATATTTGGCACAGTTTGAGGAAGGTGAGTGATAATAGTGACAAAATAGTGACAATACCATATTTACCAATATGGTATTAGCTTCCAATATTTACTTGATACAATAACCTTGAAGCTCCTGAGCAAAACTAGAAGAAAATTTCATGTAAATACATGCTGTGGCAGGCTACACAGGAATATAAGAAACATTCAGCACAGTAGCATGGTGTTAGGTTAGTAAATTTTGTAGGTAAACACCAGCATTAAATGTCCCCAAATTTGGGGTAACAAACCTTGTTCTTTCAAATAATAATTAAAAATTGTAAAATATAGCACCGAAAGTCAATCTGAATTCAAAAATATGTTAGACCAATATGTTAGACTAATCCAAAATGCTTTCATTATGTCACCTTGTCTCAATGGGTAGGGGAAAAACAAAATAAACCAAAATGTTCATGTTTCACTTTCCCTTCCAACTACATTCACCTAAAATTCTCAGCTACCTCAGATACCTTCCCTCATTTGGTGTACAAATCACAAATACATTACGGTGCAGAGAGACTATTCACACCTGATCTATGTTTACTTTAAACACTCAATCAGCTAGAATGAGCCTAATGATGAGGCTTTTGGGAAACTAGGCAAGGATTGCCAGCTGGCTCCTCACACCTCTTTGCTCACCTAGCAACCGCAAGCATACAAATAGTCTACAGCAAGGTTGGCCCTTCCATGTCCTTCTCATCCTTTCTGTCCAAACAGCCACAGCTTGCATGTTGTACGACAACAGCTGGTCAATGGGGCCATGACCACCATCATCACTGCAGCATCCATGCCAACCCCACCACTGGAGACAGGCCTAGAGTCTGACAAGGTCAAGCAAACAGGTTGGTTAGATTCTGCAGACATGTATTGTGCCTTCAGAGTGCTGAGCTGCTATGCTGGGCTGCATAATGATTGAAATGCAATAACTAGGCAGCCAGGGGAGTGAATTACAGTAATCAAACAAGTCACCATCCCCAGGGTAATCATAAATCCGACAAATTGCTGTGTGGTGAATAACAAGAATCATACTTGCATAATTTATTTCCCCAATAATATACTGATGAAAGAGCATCATAAAATGAACTCGATGGAGAGCTTCTATAAACTACCACTAGAAGAGTCACCAAAAAGGCATCCTATGTCCTCACAACTCTGCATCACTGGTAAATGACCAGTTCAAACCAGCTGTTTAGAAATCTGGAATGAGACCAAGAATGCTTGGAACAAGGTAGTAAAGCAAAGTTCTGTTCTAAAGAACTAATCTGGCCAAAGTTATGCACACTAAGTGGATTCGAAGCAGAGATAGGCATTAATTTGAAGACATTCCATAAGGAGGGCAACATTTTGTTCTTGTGGATATAACGCTTGCATTGATTTAAACACTCGCTGTTATTCTCAGTGCAAATCTAACAAGAAGTCAGAGTGTCCTTCTGCCACAAATCATTTGACACAATAACTTGTAATTACAGTTCAAATAATACATATCAGTTGAGATAAAGGCATGTACAATGCTTCACCTCACACTGTCGATCAGCAAATGAACTCGAGCCAATATGTTTTAATCACTGCATTTTAATCAACTGCAATTAAGCTTACCACTTGGCTGCATAAGTAACATCAAATAAAGAATTGTTTAATGATTTTTGCTCTGTTCCAGAGAAAGTGAAAGAAATGATGACTATATTTGTCCTAAGATAATCGATGAATAATTCATATGCTGGAGATGAATATTGGCATTGTTCAATGAAATGCCAGCTCTGGGGTCCAATCCACAACAAAACATAAACCTCAAGCTTTCATCCTGTGTGCTGCTGCCTTTTTAATTTGAATGATTCCTGATTAAAGTGTCTTCTAGATAAGCTTTGATAAAAACGAGGAACAAGATGATGCTGTACATAGCCACTCAGATCAGAATGATTTGTCTTGCAGATGAACGCTCTGGTCACTGTTTGTTACTCTGTTGGCTGAAAATCTCGAATTCAGTTCACAGCCACAGTGTGACAGAGGTTTCTTTTGAGAAATCTTGCGTTATATGTTTCAAGGATTTGTCCTGACTTCTGAATGTCACTGTAAGTGGCCTCTGAGCAAAACACATAGAGGCCACGCAGAGTGCAATGGCAGCTTTGTTGCGACATAATCCCCAACGAGGACAAGGGACTGCCAGTTCAAAGCCATGACTTTTCAATGCCTCAGTATCACAGCTCTAATTCTCCGGGGACAGCTGTGAAGGGGAGGTGGGAGATACATTATTTGCCAAAAAAAATTACTTTTGAATTCCTCGAAATCCACAGCAGGGAGTTGCAAAGCTGGTTTCAGACTCGTAATATTCCAGCGGCTCCCCTGATAACAAAGGGCAAAGGCTTATCAGCTGCAAACGCAGTGTTACAGATTCTGCCCTGGAGATATATGGCTGAAGTGAGGCAGGACATTGGATTCTAAATACTGAGTTACGAATTTTTCAACACCTCAGAGCATTGCTGTAATTGGATTTATCCAGACTCTGATAAACCATGATAAACAAAAGCATAAAATGTAGTATTCAGACATCAAAATGAAGTTGCTGAATCTTAAATGAGAAACCTTTCTAAACATTTTCATGGACACACAGCATATCCTTTTGTATGTAAATTACCATTTCATTTCTCAATGTTTGTGGTAAAATGGTTCCTAAGTTGTTCTTGTCTTTTTTGTAAAGTTTGAACAGGGTCTTAAATCTTGAAGACTTCAAAGGGTTCTCACATACCTTATTTACAAATAAGATTCTTTTAAGAAGGCAAATATGTATCATTTTCAATGGCATGATTTAACCTTAAATTTAACTACTGATACATGTTGTGGTGGAGGCTTTATGTGGGACTTTTATTTTAAAGCTTGAGTGTGTATTTCTGTGTCTAAGGTTAATGTGTTCAGCTGCTGTGTATTTAGTTAAAGTGATTAGGGATGTTCATTGGTTCTGGTTTGTCTGTGTTTAGTATTTAAGTTCTGGGGATTTCTGTGTGCTTGGACGGAGCAACCATCACTATACCCCGTGTGTTCCTGCACGGTGTCCGTTCCTTGTGTGTTCTCCTGTGTTGTGTTTTGAGTTTGGCCCTTCTGCCAGGTATTATTTCACTTTTGTAGTGTCTTGAGTCTTTGTCAGATTAAAATACCATCTAAAGAACCTGCACTCTGCGCCTTGCCTCACTCCATGCACCTCCCGAGATGTGACTCTAGTTCTAAATATACTTGTATAAATTTACTTATAAATATAAATCAGTTCTAAATATGCTGACTTACAGTAGTGCTTCAGTAGTAGCAGGGTTTTCCAGTATAATGACTAGGATACCTCTCCTCTGATGATATTTCTTTGAAGTTAACCACTTAAAATTCCACTACTCTGCCCTGTTTTTTATTTTATTTTGTTTTTTTTGCTTTGTTTTTGTCTCCATTTGTATCCATTGTGTCTGTTTTGTCTCCATTTATATCAATTTTGCACTGAAATAGTTTATGACATTGTTAGTCTTCCAAAGTAAGAGTTACTCTCTTTATTTTTTCACCTTTAACATTAGGTTAGACTGATGCTGGGGGTCAATCAGGATGGCATAGTGCATTTTGTGTTAATTGAATTGACTGATTAATTGGTACATTCGTTAAGTCATTCAATCATTCAAACCTCATTCAACACTCAACACTCAGCAGATTCATTTCCTGCACCATTTCCTTGAGATTGGCCAGTTGATGTATGGGTTTCCTGATCTTACCCAGCAGAAAGTTTTACAGCGGCCTTCAAGCACTTCATACATGGACATGTTTAGTGGGTTCATTTTATCCTCCATCCTTCCATATCTGAACTTATTGGCCCTCAGAGGTGGATAAACATGTTGCAACATTGAATTTACAGTGAATATCGATTTGTGCACTACTTCTCCTCGGGCTGTGTGAGCGGAAATTATGAATTTATGGGCACTGGAGCACCAATCTGCTGGTCCTCTGAGAACAAACCCACATTCCTCAGGAGGTGGAAGAGAGCTGCAGCAGCATCAGGTTTAAAAAGGACAGCTTCACTTATGATAAAGCTTTAAAAAAAAAGAAAATATTATTTTTTAGTGTCTAAAAAATAAGAAAAAAGGATTTGTTAGTGTGTGAGCGTATGCTGTACAAGTAGAGGTGCAAACCTACAGAGAAAATGTGGGTTCACTGAAGCACATAGTGTAAATCAATTTTAGAGCCATGAATATAACATACAAGCAATACAACAGGTAATAGATTTACACTTAAAATTGTGAAGTATATTCAGGTCCTTGTGACCTAACAGTGTAAATCAGTAAAATCCTAAGTGGTGGTCAGTTTTATTTAAACACAACTCAGTTCAGACTGCATGTAAAAAGGCATTGTGAGTCCCAAGGGTGCATTTAGTTGCTTCTGCATTTCCAGCGATGAATGCACCACTGAGAACATCCTTTGGAAATCCTACACATTCTTTTCTGTAAGTCCTGTAAAGAAGAGCAGGTATACACCGCTCCAATGTTGTCCAAAGTTAGTAGAGAAGTATCAGTAATAGGCGTTAATAAAGCAAACAGTGGTTCCACAAATCAAATTACGACAAAGGCGGGTGATCCTTTACATTTCTCTATTTTTCTCTACGTTATCATATGTAAAAAAATTAATGAGCAGGATTTTTTTTGAGTGTGTCATCATTTCAATCTGAAGCAGAAAGCTACCCCACCCCGCCCCCAATAACCTCTAAATAACCTATTTAAATTCCATTGTGTTCTGTGGAATGGACACAGTTACTCGACCATGGTACAGAGAGTTCGCTGGAGTAACTGTGTCAAACCGCATTGCCTGGTGGAAAATGCATGTGGACATTATTTAGATGTGTGATATATGTGTGTGTGTGCATGCATATCGGCAGCATTCAGGCCCTCTCTTTAACAAAGAATAAATGAGTTGCAAACAAGCCTGGGCTCAATTGTGTTCATATTTCTTCTCTTGACGCAAATCCATGCGCTTGTAGGGCATAATAAATAGCCCAGGCAGATGTTTAATGAGCTGTGGGATAGGCTTTATGAGCTACAGTATGTACAGTAGGCGGCTGCTCTAGCTCCAGTGTGAAAATTCGACTACCACATAGTTCACCATTGAAAGCCTGGCTAATGTATACTCTCAAAGGTCATACCCTCACCATTGATACAGTTTGACTTTATGCCTCCTACCTCTGATTCATACGCACAATACTATCCCTCTTTCTGTTCCACAAAGCTCCGGTCGATGCTTATTTCTTTCTGTACCACAAACATAAATCCAGTAACGGTTAGATGTTAAAGGACACACACATTGCACCAGTACAATAATTCTGTACTGTAATATTAAATGTTTACTTTGATTATGTTTTAAAATATGTTTCGCTGACAAGAAAGTTCCATGAAAAAAGACTCATGTTCTCTCTGTCTTTTTGCACTGCCTCTTGGTTTTGTCATGATTTGGACGTAGGCATGGAGAAAGATATAAATGCCAACAGACTTTATAAAGAAAAACTGGAAAACGAGACACTAAACCAGAAATAATCAGACCAAGGAACTAACAAAGGGAATGACTAAGAATAAAGTAAAATCATTTGACACAAAACAAAGCAGAATAAAAACAGAATGGGGAATAACAAGAGCGGATCAGGGCTGAATACACAGGATGCAAAACACTGAGGAAAAAAAAAATCACAAAAATAAAGAACTGACAAACATAAATGGAAAGGCATGGAATATATATACTTGCAAGGGAAATAAGAACCCCTGGCTAGGGGAGCAGACGTTAACATGACACATGAAAGACTAAGTGGGGCTAGGGAGGAGACAAAACAACAACAAACTAACACGGCAGACAGACACATATAAGGAATTAACTAAGAAATAGGCATGAAAACAGGAGAAAAGATAGGAGAACATTACATTAAGTGAAGAAACAACTGAAACGATAGGAAGGAGTTGAACTGAAGAGACCCTTTCTCTTGATTACAAGCTAACAATGAGAGCTTCGTGAGTTAATAACATCAAGGCAGATTTTTGAGATTTATGAAGAAGGTTGAAGAAAGACCACTGCCTGATGACAGTTGACATTTTGAAGTAAAATGAAGTAGTGTCCTAAACAGAACTGCAGTCGGATATCATAGCAAAAATGTGTCCTGCTTCGTAATTTATACTCGGTTCACATGGGATTACTTGGATTTTTTACTAAGATCCACTAGAAAAATGTAATGTACTGAATGTGTTTAATGCAGTGAAAATGTGGGCAAAAGTGATGCATGGATTTGCTTAAATAATTTTTTGTTGTAATACATTTAGTTTTTTAGTTTTAGGAAATACTGTAACCATGTGAATTCATATTCAAAGCCTTGTCACAATAAATGGAAGGGACTACATTTTTATTTTACATTAGAAGTGAATTTTCATTTAATTATAAGTGGAATAAAGGACCAAATACAAACATAATGCACAAAGTGTGCTTCGGAAGACTTCAGATGATCATCAAACTTAAAGTCTGCAATCCTAGGCACATGCTGTATCCTGATATAGTTCTTACTGAGTCAACATCATGAAGCATCAAGGTGACCATCCTGTCCACTGTAATGTCACCTGTGTCTCAAATTTATGGCCTCTCCATCAGGACACTGTCACCTCAATTACTCTGGCCAGGCCAAGACCTCCCAGGCTTGGTCCTAGAGTTACCACGTCGATAATTCACGGCTAATTAAACAGTCCCACAGAATCCCTCGCTCCCTGTAACTCATCTAGCATCTGACAGCATGCAGCTTGAAGCAAGGTGGCTGTGGGTATATAGAGAAGGCCCGGCGAGTCGTGTCAAACGCCTCTACGCTAAATCCACCACTCATGGGTACAGGCATTGACTTTCCATCAGTGAAGACAAACTTGGTAATGCCTTCTTTGATCACCTGGCCTCAATGGAGCTGAGCGCTTGTCTGTTTTGACCGTAACTTTTCCAGAGTACTTCGATAATGCCTCACCTCTGTAGTCGCGGCAGAGGACGGGTACAAAGCACAGCCAAACTGCACATGACCAGGCGCAAAAAGCAATCCTTTTGCATTGCTATTTACTTTATAAATATGTTAATTAAGTCAGAAACTGTAGACATCAGTGGGTTTATGATCTTTTGGATTGTGAAAAAAAAAAAATATATATATATATATATCACTTCTCAACTAATTAATGAGAGTAATAAAGATGAAAATATTTCACAAATAAAATAAATGAGACTCTCTTCACACATCTTTTGGACACGCAATGCAAAAGGCATTTAGTAATGGACATTACAGGAAGAAATAATTTGATCATTTTAAAAGCTATATTATAAAAAATCAGAATCAGAATCAGAATCAGAAAACTTTATTTATCCCGAAGGAAATTGTTTGTGGTGACTGCCACATTACACAG
>JBBKCR010000148.1:7353437-7384508 GCA_037577295.1 Ladigesia roloffi | reverse complement strand
ACTCAAGTGACTCAAGTGACTCGCAGATCCGGATCAGTTTACTGAGTGACTCAGAGGGAGTCGGATCCGAAAAAGGATCCGTGTATCCCAGCTCTAGTAGTGATTGCCATGAACTGTTTTGTATCTTTGGGCCAAAATTAAAAAGCACTAAGATGTCATCCTAATTGGATATGGGATTTTTGTGATAGTTATACATGCATAGCATTCACAAGTTGGCCTGCATTGTAACTCAGTTCTTATAGTTACTTATAGAGTGCGCCTGAACAATAGCATTACTGAAGATATCCTAAAATTGCGTAATATATTACACTTTTCTTCACAAGCGTTTCACAATATTTTGCTTTGTTTCTGTGGGAATTTGTGGCTGTTCAGTCACTGATGTTGGACGGGTGGCCTGGCTCATGACTGATGTTCCAATTCATCCAAAGGTGTTCATTTGGGATGAGGTCAAGGTTCTGTGGAAGCCCTCTGGAGTTCCCCCACACATTTGTCAAACTTTCTCAAACCTTGATACATCCACAGGCATACAAATGGAATAAAGAGGCTCCCAAAACTATCACTGCAAAGTGTCCATTTGTTGTACAGCTCAGCACAACACACAGTGTTATCTGAAACTGTTATCTGCATTTAACCCATTCACCAAGTGAAGCAGGATGCAGCCAGCGACACAGCACCAAGGGTACAGTGTGTGTGAATGGTACATTGCTCGAGGGTACGTCGCAGGTGGGACTTGAACCCACAATCTTCCAATCACAGAGGCCACCAGCTGCTCCAGTACAAAGCATATACTTATCTCACATGTTTTGTGTGCTTAAGCAGTAGCATTACTGAATTGAAAATAATCAAAGCGATTCTGATCAGAGGTGAAAAAATCTGTGCTTGCAATTTTATAGGTATTAAAATTCAAAGTTTGATATTGATGCTGAAACAATTCAGTGTTAGAAATTCATATTAAAACTCAGATGGCATAGTAAAATAGGAGATTGATGCATGTCGAATGTCAGAATCAGAAAATATTACTGATCACGAAAGAAATTGCTAAATGTTTGGTGGATAATTTATCTGGAGCTGTTTGCCAGGGTTTGTGCTTTGTCTCCAATGGAAATTTCTAGCACAGATTTCTAGCAGAGATTTTTTTCACCTCAGATTTTTTACAATGTTAAAAAAAAATCAGCAAAAACAAATTCAACCTCTCAAAAAAACTCCAATGTCTCGAAGCCAACGTTGCCAAAAATAGGTGTAAAAAGAAATCAGTATCAATAAATTTCAGTGTCAAATTATACAGAGTCAACATTTTGGCAACCAGGGAGATGCAATCGATCCCTGCGTCAATTCATACTATGTCCATCAGGTTACGCTCCACTGCCATGTCGACCAACGCCAGTGATGCTGCTTCGGTGAGTCTGTTTATTATATTAGCCATTTATGTTGTAATATTGATTAATAGATATTACTTGACATGTTGCATATTTACTGGATTTATGGAAAAATATCGTCCCTGAAATTTTTATGAGGTGGCATTCTTGAAAACTGTGTTAGTAACTAGTTAACCATATGCTGGAGGGGAGGGGTGTGTGTGTGCTCAACAATTTCTCACTTAGCAGGACAAACTTGTTATAGATTGATTTTCCAATACAAAATTTTTGTATTGTGTGTTTGATTCCACAAAGACCATTTTGGTAGGTCTTATGCAAATATATTTGTTAACATTAAAACTACAGTTCGCTTAGTCTTTGGCTTTTTTCAAATGTAGGTCTATGGATTTGACGGCTTCTGAAGCTTAATATTAATTTTTATATAGAGAAAAGACACATTCCCCGCAGATACCAACCAGAATGGAAATTACTATATATTGCATCTTTGTCAAACACCAGATCTTATCATGGATTTGCTTTTCAACGGGTAATTTTCTTTGGTTTTTAAAATTCAATGTCTGATTTTGATTCTGAAAAAATTCAGTGTTAGATATTCAAATACAAACTCTGATGGCGCAGAAATACTTCCATACTCCTGGTATTTGCTAAATCTTGATTCACTTTTCAGATGAACTGCTCCAGAATCTAGTTCTGTTTGGTTGTTACTTCTACACACTTCACTTTCACTATAACTACACATACATTTGACCAGGGCCAATCAAGCAAGGAAGAAATTTCAAGAACTGACTTATGGCAGTGATGGCATTCTATAACAGTGCTGCATTTCATTAATGTATATTTAATGTATATTGTACCACTAGGTGCTTCATTTTATACACCTATTACACATGGATGTGGCTGAAAAACCTTAATTAAAATTCATTAAAATTTTTACATGACATTCGATTGTAAGATTGCACTGTTAAAATACCACCACGTTATATATTTGTATTCTACATTCACTAGTCAGTTCAGTTGTACACTAATGACCTCTGACACTGTTTCATCTCCCAATATCAGCCATAATATATCTTTAAATGGGAAAGTGTATGCTTTAAACTTCAAGCGTAATTTCTGGGACGCTAAAAATGGAATAACCTTCACTAGTGCATGGCCCGAGGATGTGATGAGGAAAAGATGAAAAGTTTCTCTCCTTGGCTCCTGACATCAAAGCGCAAAGTATAAAGGTTAAATGGAGCCCATTTGCAGGCCCTGCTGTACCTGAACAAATAGATCAGTGATGCTCCACATGGCTCCTGAGGAGAGTTGTTTCTGATGGGAAAGTGCAGTGCACAGCTCTAACATATTGAAGGCTTATCCTGCTTTCTAAAAGGAGCACAATTCATCCATAATCACTGCCACTTTACACTTTCAACCGTTCTCCAATGAATTGAGGGCTTGGCTCAAATACAATATTGCTAAGTTTTTTCCTCTTCTCTCTTCAAACTATTCCTTCATTGCTGACTTCCATTATATCTAATATATCGTTGACCCTTAAGGCTTCTTAAACACAAACACAGTTTATTCAGTAAGTCTGGAACTGCTGAATGCTGAATAATGCAATGGTAAATACGATAGCCTTAATCTTTCCCTACTTAATAACTCTCAATTTTGGTAACTTATTTAGGGCTTTTCTTCTTCATATGCTGTTCTCAGTGCCAGAAATTAAAGCTTGGCACATCTCTGTCTTAGAAGAGGCTGGCAATTGTCCTGAAAAGCTTTTCCAAATCCATATTAAGGTCAGAGCAACAAAACCTCCTGCCAACCTCCTGCATATTTTGTCAAAAAGAATCATCACAGACTCATCCTTGAGGTGGGTATAAAACAGTGAAGTGTATGCAGTCACAGGAACCCTGGTCATAAGAGATGTTTAAATATTTATCTTATTTGTCATGGAATGGGTTTGCCGTGTGCATGAACTAATATGGTATACACCTACTGACAAGCAGAAAACCATATCAATGTTGCATTAATATGTAAACCATCCATTTGTTCATCACTTTAAAATGCATGCATTGTTTGACTTGCCCTGCTTCAGTAAAGGTTTGTCCCTCACACCAAACCCTTTCAATTTCAGCTCAGCTATTTATTGACAGACTATTTTAAATGCTCATTGCACCATTCGATGTTAATGCAATTTCAAAACAATTCCATTTTCATAATAACCTTAAATAATTAAAGACCAGGTAGACAAAAAAACAAGACTCATACTGAAGTGCAACAGCTGTTGCTGTAAGATAACACTTGTAGAGTTTGATGGCTTCAGCATACACCAATTTGACATTTCACGTACCAAGGTTTGCAGGCTTCTTTTCTTTGGATAATTACTAAAAAGTTAGTCTTCTGCTCTAAGGGAACAAATATTCTTGATGTGCCAGTCACCCAGAGGCATTTATTGATAGAAACTGATTAAGGTTGTTTTTTTATTGTCTGTATAAAATTAAACTTGTAATTACAGTTCCTTTGAAACAATTACTTTGTTTTTCATGGAACTTTTCTTCAAGCTCTCAGAATACCTGACTTATATTGTATTGCCTGCAAAGAAAGTGAGGAGAAATGCTGTCGAACAGAACAGCTAAAAGAAATGCTTGGCAAGTGGTGTGAAATATTTGGCTTTTTCTTCTTAAGAGACACAACAGGTGGGTGTGTCATGCAGACTCTGAGATTTGCATTTACAAAAAAAGTTTTTGTTATTTTTATATACTTTCTTTGGTTATATTATTTATATGATAATAATTATTTTAATATCCCTCTGTAGCTATATCAACAATGCAATAATTAGGGGTAGAAAAAGCTCAAATGGTTGTATTTGTTACTGTACAATTGCCATTATCTATATTATAACCCAACAGTACTACACTATACAATACTATATCATGCTGTAGCCTAATTTGCCAGGTTATACTATATCCTAATTTACTTCATCATACTATACTCTGCTATACTACAGTATAATATACCACAGTTTCATTAGAAATGTTAGTTTCCATCTTCTTCAATCTCCTTTTGATGTACATTATTGTATTTCTTTTATTTCCTCCATTATTTCTGATTCTGAAAAAAATAAATAAATAAAATGAAAAAAAAATCAGTTTCCTACCGGAAAAATTAAGTTTTCTGATTCAGATTTTTTTGTATTCTATTTCATTTATCATTCCATTATTACATTAGTGTTTGATAGTGTCCTATTTAAATAAACACGATTTAAACTCCTCACTCATACTTATCCTGTTTGTTAACATTTTTGGTTGTGATGGAATAACTTTTGCTTCATTACAGATTCTTTCAACATCTGGCTTAGATAAAAATAGTCCTTCATACCATTATGTTCTATAACCATCTGCAGAAATAATAAGAACATTGTATTGCATTTTCTAAGCAAATACACAGGTCAAAATGGATCTTTGCAAGAATAACCACATTTATTTAAGTGAATGATTCTTTGGTGAACTGTTTTTACAAACAAGAACATCTGAAGTGATTAATATGCCATTTTAAAATCTCCTAATCAAACATGATTTTTTATAATCATGTCTGTGGATATAAATCACTTAATGATTAATGAAAATGGGGGATTATGTTCCTTCTAGCTGAAGGCAGGTCTGTTCTATTAAAATGCAGACTCATCCCAAGATATTTTCATCACTGATCCAAATTGGTGGCTTATTTTTGGGTTGGGATCTATGTAAACAAGAAGTTCAAAACTGAAAGCTGGTACAAGAAAACTGCCTCCAGTGGCTGTTTTTCTCATAAAATGATGCAAGTAAATGGTTGATTGAACAGCAGCAGATTGTACTGAATGTATCCTAACAGCAGTTGGGACGCATTTCAAAAATGCAATACACTACATAGTGTGGCTTTGTAGACATAGAGAGTGTGGGCTTGACTGCACAGCCTGTGGTCCAGATCTATCTTCTATTGAAAATGTCTGGAGCAACATGAACAAGAGAATCAGACAACAGCGAACACAAATAAAAATGCAATGGTTGCAAAACTGCAACAATTATTTTCTAGAGTTACCAAACAATTAAGAAATCTAATAAAAAAAAGAAAGAGGGAAAAGTGATGAACCTTTCTTCATCCCTTTTTTGGAAATGTGTTTATGTTTACCAGATAGAATTAAGTTCATCAATGAAAAGTGAACATTTTTGTTTGTCTTTTGCCTCTGAAATAAAGCTTCGAATGGATGATCAAATTAAAGTTTTGAGTTTTTATTGCATTTTTGGAAAGGTCCTAGCTCTGTAATTTCTTTTACTTTTTTTTCACATAGATGAGGCTAACCGAAGTCCCACACCATCTCCTGCTGTCTGATGCATGGTACCCTTTGGTGAATATAGTTAGTGAACTAAAAAATCTAATTTTCATGCATAGGTGAGTGTTATAAATGAATGCAGTGCTTATTTTGAAATCAGTAGCAGAGACGGACATAAAAAAGCTCCTTTGGAATGCAGTCTAATGCATTTCATGGCATCGCAAGTTATCCACTGTTGAAAAAGCACCCAAAGAGTATAACACACATTTTATGCATATATTATAAATATGGTATAATTACCAATACACTGCATTTTTTCACATTCTTTTGAGATAATTAAAGTATACATTTATTCAAACTTTAATGGACCCATGTTTCCAAACTGGACTGAGGTACACAGGCAAAATAGAATTCATGCTTTGCACTGAGCTCATATGATTTGGTGCCGGAATGGAAACAGAATTGTTCTTGGCAAAAGCAGCATCATCTTGCACTATGTTGGGCAGAAAATAATCTTTTTATTTTCATCCAACCTCCTCAGAGAAGTACAATAAGGTGAGAAAAGAAGCAGGGAACAATTGAAAAAGTGACACTGTGCTTGGTTTCGTGTCTCAGGGGCAGAAAGTAAGTAACCAGGTAGACGGAGGGAGAGAGATAGAGAAAGAGAGAGAGAGAGAATGTTAGTGAGAGAGAAAATGAAAGAGAGGAAGGTGAGAGGAGGGGGGGAAGTGCTAGAAGAGGAAAAGGCAATCCCAGGTGACACTCGGTTTTGTCATCCATCACATCCCAAAACCAGACAGGAAACTACCGAGCCGTCTTCATCTGTCATCCAATCACAGATCCTGCTTTTTTTCCACCACCAATCTCATTTGTTCCTCTCTACAATTCATTCCGTGCACGCCGGTTGCACTCAGTGAGATGACACCTGGTTGTCACCTTGAATATGTTTATTTATTCTCATTCCTGGAACTCCTCCACAGTCACCACACTTTCAGGAGTCAAACTGTCTCTCTGTATTTCTGTCTGGCTAACATTGACTAAAGAGAGCTTTCAGATTGATATGACGCTTGACGTACAGTGTAGACAAAGTTTATTTATTCTGTATTGTACTTTTATAAAATATTATTTTCCAACGGTTTTCTCTGTACTTAAAACTGGAATAGGAATGCCATGAACTTGTAATGTAAGATGGTATATGATGCCATAACACTCCATGACAGGTTTGATTCATTAGTCATGATACTTTTGCAAGCGGTTGCCATGAGAGACAGGCACTGTAATATTTGATGTCATGCTTTTAATTAGCATGTAACACAAACTGCCATGACATCAAACATATCAATTGGCAACATGACACTGTTATGTTAATTAGCTCCATATGTCGTGACAGTATATGTCATGTTCCATGACATGTTTATATCACGGTTGATGTTATGTAGCAGATTTCAAAGGAATGAAAC
The DNA here is from genome assembly GCA_037577295.1 of Ladigesia roloffi. Lineage (NCBI taxonomy): Eukaryota > Metazoa > Chordata > Actinopteri > Characiformes > Alestidae > Ladigesia > Ladigesia roloffi. The sequence continues at coordinate 7,377,381 of JBBKCR010000148.1, read as the reverse complement.
TTTTATATGTTATGATGATGTAGCTGACACAGCTTTTCTACACAGTACATGTCCCTGAAACAATTACTGACTATATCTTTGCTCATCATAGTGGACATTCTAACCTCATGAGAAGAATCCAACAAAACATGGGCCTAATAATAGTAGAATAATTGTTTTTAAAAGAGAACTGATTGTCAAAATCAACAAAGGAACTGGTGATTATGGCAGAATGCCGACAGTCTATTGAGCAAATCAGTTTCCAGTTCTGTCTAGATGGTCGAGTTGTTTAGCTCTTGAGATCTATTTGGATTATTTTTTTCCTTTTAAATCAGCATCTCTATGAGTACGACAACCCTTCCATTCCAGTTTCGTTTAAATTCCTACACACGTACCTCAATCTGCTTTGTGAGTTACTGATTAGTCATTGCCTGAATCACGTCTTATTTAATGAGGATAAGTATAAAAGCACTGCTGTAATCACTATAAGAAGTACGTCAAAGTTAATAATTACCACTTTGTTTAAGAGTGAATTATTTCTTTAAACAGTGCATCATTTCTCTTATTTAGAAGTATTGTAATAAAATTGTAATAAAATTATGCTTTAAAAAACAACATTTTTATTTGGAAATTATTTTCAGCAGGTCTTTAAAAATAAGGCAAAGCTGTTCAGTTCACTTATAGAAGACCTGAAAAACATTTTTGCAGTGCTCACTTTTTTCCAGAACTGTAAATGAGAGGATATGCACAACACTAGCACATAAGTTGTGGGAGCATTCAAACAGTCTTCTAGCTTTAAAAACAGTGTTTAGATCTCGTGCATTATTGTAAACTAATGTCTAAACAAGTTACTCATGTGATACATCTCTTTAGCATATGCAGTTTCAACCCCTTTTCCAGCATGAATGTTGAAGGGCCTACTTGAGCATGTTCAAGCTTGTTGCATGTCTAATGATCATCTGGACAACAAGCCCCATCAACCTAGGTGACCTTATTTTTAAGGAATGTTAAATGAGTGAATGTAAGGAATTTTAAGGGTTTTTTTTAACATATTTGCTTCAAACATGGCCACTGAACATCTGCGAATTTCAATTTTGATTAAGACGACTACTCAATAAAAACCAATTTGCACTAAGCATGTGGCACCAGGTTTCTTCTCAATCAACTGCACCTCTTCTGCTAAGTGCCTATGGACACATCTGGAGCCCATCAGCAGGGGCTGAGTAAGCACCCTGCTCTCCAAAAATGCCTTCACTTTCATCACATTAGAAACTCTGCACATCTCTGTGAGACTGAGAGAAAGTGTGGGGTCAAAATAACTTGGCATGGTGCTCTAGCCTGACTAGGGAACGAGGCTCAATTAACAAGAGTGCAGCATATGTGCAGCAATCCAAAGGAATTAAAAAAAGAAGACGAAAGGACCGAATCAATAAAAGGAAATTATAATAAGGCCCCTCAGAAATCTGATTGCTCTCTTTTTATTTAAGGGTGGAATAGTTGCTTGAGATGTGTGAGGGTGAGGTCATCACTAATTACTGATTGAGATAAGTAATGGCAAAATCACTCTGTGTATTTTCCTCACACTAACTGAACCTTGCTCTCCAGAGCATATCCCGCCAGATGCTGGGCTTCATATATGGAGCCCTAAATAATCTGTTTATAAATAATCTATTGATTCTTTCTCTCCAGTGTATTTCTGTAGTGTGAAAAAAATGACTGAGGCCAGTACAGAGAACAAATTTATTTAGTTTTCAGATAATTAAATGCAGCATTAGGCTAATTCAAAAATGCAAGCCATTACAAAATAGGAGTAACATGTCACATTATAATGTATATTACAAATTAATTCTTTCTAGACTTTTTATTACTCTGTAACACCATACAAATCTCTATTAATTGGAAAGTAAAAGTGAAAGATTACTGACAATCATGCTTTATTTTAGAAATATCCAGTCACATTAAACATCATAAAGACCCGTCATTGTTCATATCTTTGAAAAAATGCTAGTTAGACTTGATTAATGCATAAGTAATGCTGTATGAAAACACGCGAAATAAGCTAGTAGAAACAAAGCTGTGTTTGGTCAAATCATGTGAAGATGTTTGCTGCAAAATTTTTTTGATTTGTTCTCCATTAAATTGCTGGAATACCAGATAAAACTTCACACATTAAAAAAACTAAAAATGTTCCTAAACAGTTCTCAGCACGGGTGTATGGTTTTCAGAAAAAAATCAAGCCCTTATTGCAACTGCATATAATAGAGATCATGAAAATGTTTTGATGATTGGAACAATATTTTAATAAAATGCTTTTCCTCTTATATAGAAAACATAGATAATCTAAATTCTCTTTTGAAATGTACATAGGGAAGTGTGTTTGGTTGAGCTAACAAGATTGATTCTCTTTTCCTTGTCAGATCTTCGTATTGCATGAATCAAATGAAAATTCCCAGCTCTCTTTTGATTGCAGGGGACCGATCTAAAGAAGTTTCTGGACAGGTTAATAACACTTTCCTTTCCCTTTGGCAAGGTTACAGCTGCTGCACTGTCTGTTTATTAAATTAGATTCAGAGCGAATCACTTGAAAAGGCAAGAGGGAAAAGGCCTGTGTCATTCTCCACAGTGATGGATGCTAACACACTATTTACAGGCCATTTCAGTGCAAAGATTGCCTAGAGAGTGTGTGAAAGGACAGCATAGAGCTCGTTTTTTGGAGAACAACTGACAGAAAAGATGAATAATATCCTTTGTTATTCAAAAAGAAAGCCTTTTTTTAAAACCCATGTTCATAAGCAGGATGACAAATAGAAAACCCCCTATTCACTTACCATAGACTTTCTATAGTAGCCCATTCATAAGAACTTTCACTCATTAATCACATAGGTCCACTAATACAAGTTTGTCCATTTATTTTACACTGTAGGGACAAAAGTATCGGGGCCCTTAACTTCCAATGAATAGCAGTCTTAATGCTTCACCATACCAAGACATTTTGGACTATGCCAGTACACAAAAAAAAACGAATCTTAACCTGACTGGCCCACACTGACCTCAACCAATCAACACCTTTGGGGTGAAACGGAACAGAGATTGTGAGCCAGGCCTTTTTAAACAACATCAGTGCCAAACCTCATTCACGCTCTGCAGAACGAACGGGCACAGAAACTCCAAAGTCTTATGGAAAGCCTTCCAAGAAGAGTGGAAGCTTTTATAACTGCAAAGGTGACCAACTCCATATTAAAATCTATTTTGTTGAATGCAATTTCAGTAAAAGCTCTGTTAGTGTAATGGTCAGGCATCAAAATACTTTTTTTCATATGGTTTACATTTATTTTACATTTATTACCTTCGAGTAACACTTTTCTATATTTGAAAGAAATGAAAGCCCATAAATCACTGCTGGAATATATTATTATCTAAACCAGGGGATGCCAACCTTTTTGAAACTGAGAGCTACTTCACAAGTACCGAGCAATAGGGGGGGCACATATTTGATACATTAAAACAGAGTTTACCTAACTGTATCTAAGCATATTTTAACTTGTTAATTTTTAAATGTATATCAGTGCAAATGCAATTAATGAAGAATAGCAACAGGATAAAATTAGATGTTAGATGCTGCTCAATGGTGAATTGTGCTATTTTTAGCGCAGGTCATGGTGTCCATGTTTGGTGGCCCTGATCTAAACGTTTGACAAATGACATGTTATAATTTAAAAAAGGATGGAGCAGGATAGTATTAATGACAAGATACATTTCATAAACAAGATTAGTAAAGCCTTTTACAGAATTGAAAATAATCTGCAAAATGCTTTCAGATGCATTTTAGACACTTTTAGATACATTAAGGAAATGTAGGTTATGGAAACATAACCTGCAAGTGAAACAGGTTTTACACTATGACATATGAGTTCTAGATGGTGTCATCCACAGAATGGAAAGGCGAACAGAAGGAGTGTACATAATAAACTACTTGGCTGGAACTCCTTTATACATGCTTTTGTCTGGACTGAAATATTGCCTAATTCATTTATTTATAGGTGCCTTAATTACACCCCCAAATGACTTTCCCTGATACAAAGGTCACTAATGCCTCAGTCACAACATCGAAACTTTCCGGCTTATGTAATGGGAAATCATTAAAGCTTTTTTCTAATGTTTACCAGTCCACAGATAAATAAAAGTGACGATAAAGACAACTCGATTATACATCCTGAAAAGGAGCAGAGGCACTTTTTCTCAAGCAAATGACGATACATGGTATTCACAGCCCTTCACTGTGAAACCCTCATATCAAAATTGCAAGTTTAGAACCACAAACTAAAAAGTTTTGTTGATCTCTTCTTCTATCTGAGAACAAAAAGTGGAAGGCATAACTGCCTCATCAAATTAAAGAGCTTGTGTATGTTGACAAGGAAAGCACAAACTTATATCCAACTATCATTAATATTGAAAGCATTAATTGGATGGAGGCAGAGAAAATGACGCTCTGTTTGGCCACATCTGTGTAAATTCAATTTCCTCTAATCCGTAGTCTGACAGGTAACATCTCACCTCGACTGGAGATGCTTGAAACAAAAAAAAAACCTGAACAATCTAATGTGCAGACGGCTGACCCCTGTTATGCAACCGGCTGACTCCAATCCAGCGATACGCCCTGAGATGAAACATGTGTTAATCAATACTGCTATGTTCTGCATCTATTTAAAATCTCCGTTAGCTGAGCAAGGCTGTCCCAGAGTCTGAATCCCTGGCAGGGAGAAGAGGACGATCAAGCACCTGGATATTCAACTGCCTGAAATGAGCAGACAGAGTGCTGTGGTCCTACACTCTTAAAACAAATGTGCCACAGAGGGTAATTCAGGATCGATGCCAACAAAAGCTATTTTAGCTCCTTAAAGAAGCTTTCAGTGGTTCTTCAGAGAGATGTTTATGCAAATGAAGAGATGTTTGACGATGAAGAAGCTTTTAAATATGTAAAAGACCTCAACGTAATGTACAAAATCTACAATGTACACTATTCACAGAAAGAGGCACATGGTCATGCATTCTTAAACAAACGTGCTACTGAGGGTTATTCAGAGGAGATGCCACTGGAAAACAATTTTGTTTTCTTAAACCCTTCTGTGAATTGTTCTTCAAAGCAAATGAGGCGATGTGTGAGTGTGAAGAACCTTGTAAATGTCGTTCTAGATAAGAGTGCCAGCCAAATACCCTGTTTAAAAGTTTAAAAGAACTTAATGTAACAAAGATACTGTAGTATAGAATCCAGAATCTATAGTATTTGAGTTTGCAGTAGAACTGTATGTCCTATCCAGGAGTGTTTATTTTAAAGAGCAGTTACTCATAGCAATGGAAAAAAATATGTAAATGCTTGCTTATGATGTATTAATAAATCTTTTAATTATTTTGTGAGAGCTATAAATTGTTTTCTAAATGTGACGGGGGTGGGGGTGACTTTAGACTGACGTATGTATAAGAGAAAACTTTACTGAAACAAAACATTCATGCATGATTGAAACCATAAATGGAACGAGAAACTAGCAAAGTAGAAAACATGAACATGGGGTAAACATGGAACAAGGTAGGAATCATACATACTAGCCACAGATGCAAACACGACTGGAATTACAAGACACAAACACAAAGATACAAACACAAAAAACACAAATAAAAAAGGGTATTTATGTAAAAAGCTAAAAAGGGAGTAGCTGGGACAAGGCAGCCTTACAAATTTATAGATGCAAACACTAAAAATGACATGGGTGGAGTTATGGATGGAAACAAAGACGAAATTGCATGGAATGTGGAAACAAACTCAGGCCACTACAGAAAGAGGAAAACACAGAACAAGGAGAGCTTTTACACTAAGTTTTATAGTTATGAGAGAGAGGAGTTTTAGTGTGGGTCTACAAACCGATTCGGATGGTGTGGCTGACCGCTCTTCTTTACGATAATTCAGAAAGCACAGCTGAGGCATGGCTAGGGAATTATATTAGTTACTATAAATAGGATGAGAGATGTAAAAGGCATGTTGTATATGACATACAACCTGGCCCTGATAAATAGCCTTGTCAGCTCATCTTATTTTCTTTTTTCCTAAATCAAAGAATTTACGACACACAGGTCTATGGTGATTTATAGCCACTTCCTCCTTATGCCTTCAGCAGATGATGCCGTGCCTACACTGGCAGCTCATTCCACCAAACTCTTACAGACGGCCACATGCAATAAATACTTCCAGCAGGGTGCTGACAGTCAGGTTCATTTTCTGAATCCAAATCGCATACTGGCTTTTTTAATGTCAGTAATGAAGACAGAAAGCCACTGGGATCAGTCGAGATTTGGGGCGAGTATGTGAAGTCAACCAGTTTAGCTTTGGATTTATTCAAGAGAATAAATACATTGCAATTGCGAGAGTAAATAAAACCTGGAAAAACACCAAAAAGGCAAAGCAATGCTGCTGACAACTGCTGAGATAGATGCTACATTGAAATGCTGCCTCGCGCTTTCCTTCTGAGCACTTTCGAAGTGTAAATGAGGAGAAACGACCAGGACACTAAAGCTGGAACAAAGGGTTGCATGTGACCCACTTTGTCATAATCAAGCTCCTGTGAACTCAGAGTCACCTTGGATGGGCAAACAGTGTCTTGATTGTTGATATTGATGTGAAAGCTGCAATCAGTGTTTGTGCTGGCCAACAGTGATGTTCTACGTGACTTTTTTTAACAAGCCCAAGGAACATTTGACCATTTGACAAATTACACTACTGCTTCAATGTAACGTTAGATCAAATAAATCCGTCTACTTAAAACAAATCTGATATGATAGGTGAAAGGAAAGACTTCTGAATAAGTAGACAACGAGGATGGTCTCTCTGACTGGGATGCCCCACTAACTGTCTATCCAGCATAAAGACACATGCCCACAGAAAACCCTCATTAGAAGCAGAGCCTTTTAAAATACATAGTTGATACTGATAGAAATTGACAGATGAAGATAAAGTGAGTCCAAAGACCTACATTTATTTACATTTAACTGACAAAACATTATAATTTCTGCCCTAACATTAAAACTGAGACATTTGCAATCTCATCTTATGAAACATGAGTGATGAATGTAGACAATAGACTGAAGGCTATCACATCTGGTACCATACCATGGAAGAATGGGGCAGTTGAGCAATATCTCGATAAAAGGATTGTATATTCCTGATGCCCTTTTTTTGCATGCCTACGTATACAGTATATACGTAAACAGACGCACACACACACACACACACACAAACACACACACACACATTTGGTGCTATAGGGTTAAAAAATATCCCAAAACAATCCCTGTCTCTCCGTCACTCTCTTATGCACAAGCTCCCACACATACACACTTTCACACACACACACTTTCTCACACACTCTCACATACACTCACTTTTACACAAACTCTCACACACACTCACACTCATAAGCACACTCTCAAGCATACTCACTTGTAAATGTAAATGCCGTAAATGTTAATGTAGTACTAAATCATATATGATCAGCTGTCTTGTGGATCTATATATACATATACATACATATATATATATATATTTCACAAGTTTCTGGAAACTGTCAACAAACTTGCTTAATCTACATTCTCACATTTTGTGACTAGCTAACTGAATGTGGTATTTATGAAGAGAATAATTGAAAAGTTAATGAGATTTTGACCCCTGGTTCCAACTATTCATAATTATTGCAGTAGTGAAAGCCATGGCAGCAAAATAGTCCATGAGATATGCCATACAGAGAGCAATATTATCTTATTTATAATTACATTGAATCTGTTTTATGATTTTGATTATTTTCATCGCACAGCCACTGCTCTCAGCTGATGAGAATCTCTATTTTTTCACTTTGCTTGAGGCTAGGCTTGCATTCAGCTTTTTTTTACATGCATTTCTTATTTATTTGTGCTGGGTGAATGTCATGCTTTTTCCCAGTGTCATTATTTTAGACCTGAATTAGTCATCTGGGTTGGTCATTTCCTCTGATTAACTTTTACTGTGCATGGACCTTTGGTTTGAACTTTCTCATTATCATTTTTAATTTGCTCTCTCGAAAGTTGGTCACAGGAAGTTAGTCATCTCGCCATTGCATGCTTCATCATCTGTATTTCTCCTCCATAGACTTTTATGAGAGGGGTGGAGGTGCAGAATGCATAAGCATATATTATATGATTAGTTATAAAGCAGCCAAAAAAGTGCAGCAAGGTCCATATTAATGACTTCATTATGACATTTGTGTAAAAGGAACAAAACAAATTATGTATTTGAATGTATTCACATATGAAAACGAACCTACTTCTGCTCATGGGTGTCATCGTTCCATTCGATACAGATGATACAAATTATTATTATTATCATCCTGTGTAAAGATTGATAAAGATCATTAAACCTTGACATATAAGCTTCAATTATATTTATTAAGGCAATAACAGAAAAACTAGTTAATTAGTCGACTATAGAGGCACTAGTTGATGGCCCCTGAGAGTATATCAACTAGTCGTGTTTTTTGTTCTCTCTATCTCCCTTCGCTTTAGTCGAATTGCAGTCTCTGCCTCTGACTGAGGTGGAACCATTGGCACATACAGTGGAGTGTAAACACGACAAGACAGACGCAGCAGATAGCAGAGACACACATCAGTGTGGAGATCCTTCACTCTAGACACACAAATAGCACGGAGACCTGCAGAACCTGCAAGTTGGTGTGAAAGTGCAGGAAAAGTGGTGGTGATCGTTGATACATAGATCAGTGGTCCCCAAACTTTATTTCGTCACGACCCGGTTTGATATAAAATATCCGATCATTTCTTCAAAATAAAACAGTGTTTAGTATCTGATAATAAATAAAAAGGAAATACTGTCATTTTTCCGTGCATGCCGCGGACCAGTACCACGTGACCCACGGCCCGGTACCGGTCCGTGGCCCGGGGGTTGGGGACCGCTGTATTAGGGGGTGGGGCCGAATCCGAACATGTTATTCGGAAAGGCACAAATAACGTGTTTTTTTACGAATACTCGCCCTGCGATCAGAAATTCGTGGGTGGACCCTGAAGTCCGCTACGTACCTCTGAGTTACGCTAAGCAACACACTGCTCCCCGGTCCACTCCACACACATTGCACCCAAGGACCGTCCACACATATATATGAGATCACTCCTCTATACAGAATCTCTACAGATTCACCAACTTGTAGACAAGTGAGTCTACATATAAAAGGGGAAATATACTCATAGGCATTAATAATTATAAATAAAGGTTAGATTTCTTTCTCTCAGCCAGACAAGTGAGGTAATTAGCCACAAATACATTTTCATCAAGTTTTAGCAACAATTATACAGTTGAATGTATGATAAAATAGTATACACTGGTACAGTTCTCCCACTTTTGAAGAGAGTGTTTTCATATGGAGGTGACCTAAATATACTTCTCTAGAACTTGCCCTAAAATATATTGTTCTAGATAAGTAAGACTTACTTGAAGCAGGGTTATATCCCCTTGCATAAATATGCCATGTAGATCCCAACATGTACATATAACCTATTCATATTTGTTGGAGGATATACATTTCAGTGACAAAGTGAAGTATGTCATAAGGCTATGGTTGAGGTTATGGCTTTGCTATAAACATCAGAGATTATGAATGATATGCAAAGCCACGGTGTCTGAAATGGCAAGAGACAAATAATTATCTGATTTACCAGGTTGGCTTCACTTGCACGTGTCTGTCTCCCTTCATCACTTTCCTGCCAGAAGAATTGATCTTCCTGTCTGCCTGTCACCTATCATCCCACCTTAGTTCCCGACAGCATTATTTTTTTACGCCTCCTGTGTGACTTTAAGGCAGAGGCAATTCTTCACTCCACCGCCCAGCCACATCACCAAAATCTGGACCTAATTAGCATCTAATAGAGCCATTTTTCACATTAGAGCAGAAAGTATTCCCCAGATACTGTTTGATTACGCAGAAGCTAAGGAACAACTGTGTTTTAGAGGAGGCTGCCTTTAGAATAAACTACCATTAGTTCACCATTTTCACATAAAAAAATTGCAGAACTGTCTACAGTGGAAACATAGCTGCTTACATTAACAGACTTCATTTAAAGAAATAAGTATATTAAATGCATTGAAAGAGAGCCAGACCATTACTTTAACTAGATTGGTGAAGGACTCTGCTTAAGGATTGTCAGGGCCAATGATGAGGGTGACTCTGAAACATGGTTTTAGTTAGCAAAGCGCTAAGCACTCACAGCCACTCTCATATACCGTTCTTGAGTCTCTTAAAAGGACACAGAGAATTACAGTGGCCTCATGCAGATTTATGCCTTTGGTGACACACTCGTTATAATTCATTAATGATTTTCTAGTTTCCCAGACAGATATGGAGATGAATTCTACTTGAAAACCCTGTCCGCACCTGTACTTTAACGATTAAAAATGAAGAGGAACCTGGAAAATGATGGAAGTGTCCTTGAAAGTGTGATAAGAATGTCTTAAGCTGGTGTAGGACATGACACAGGGGCAGGAACACTTTCTTATAGAGAAAGTCACACATAATTAACCCAGAGTTGTAAAAGCATGTGAAGACATAGGCAGGGGATGTACCTATGTAAAGGCATTAATTGCACTATGCTGGCAGAGTCAATAAAAAGCCTATCTTGTGATGATGAGGATGGATTAAAGGAAGTGCTCAAATGCCTCACTTTAACCAATGGAACAATAACAGATAGAAACGAGGCTGATTTTAACACTGCATAGATACAACATCCATGTAGTGTTGCATGCTGTTATCCCTGCATTATAAAAATGCAGAAGTAAACACTCACCAGGGCCTTTAGAGAAGGTCTTATTATTCCTAGAAATAATTATTTGTAGATATTGTTGCATATGTCAAAAATGGCTATTTTTTAGGAAAAAAAATACTATGTGTAATCTAAATAAATGAATACTGTGTTCATAATTGGTATAAATATTTTCAACACTTTCCATTTGTTAATAATTTCTAAACTTTACAGACCCATGTGGAGGCTGACCAATAATATCGATTTATGAAAAAAGACAACAAAGACCAAAAGTGGAGTTACGAGGTTTCTGCCAGACAGCAATGATATGTAGATATTGTTAAGTGAGCTGCCAAATTGATGATGTCTTTGCCCTCAGGACTGCCATGTCAAATTATTGAAATTAACAGGATTCAACGGTGGGATCATACAGCTGAATATGGATTTCCAGTGTATATGACTGGGTTTGTGAGGAAAAATCTCAATCTAAGCCTTCTGGACGTCATGGAAAGTTGACTGACTGTGAATATGCGCAGTATCAAATATTTGAATGGTTTCTTTTAAATGATAAACTGCATCAGCTCTATACCAGAGCCAATAACAGGAGTGAGCACTCTGGAAATGTTAAGGAATTAACTGAAATATGTATTTATGGGTCAAACTGGAGTCCGGTTGTAATTGTCCAAGTGTAAAGGAATACTCTAGACAAACACACCTTGAGCAGACGGTATCAACTAAAACCTATATATCCTGAGTCTCCTGGCTCTCAGCTGGCAAAGGTCTCAAACATTTACCTTAACTAACAAACCTTTTCACCAAGTGGTTTCCTATTTTTCCTCAAAACTTTCTTGTTTTTGAGGCAACACCTCTCAAACTCCCTCAAATCCTGCTTCAAATGTGCAGGTTGTGATAGAAAAGCAAAGCAATTGCTTTAACTACCTTAATGAGCAGCCTTTTGACAAACAGGATTCATTACATTTATGATGTGATCGGTCCCACCGATCAGCAGGGTGCTATCATTGCTCACAAATAATCTACCATATTTGCATAAGCAATACCTTTCACTCACAGCTGAGACTGGCAGAATTGCCTAAAGCAGTTAGGTGCCTGCATCTCTCTTCCACCAATCCCACCAGTCTCCGATGTTAAAACGAGGGGTGATCTTTGCCATTCATCAGTTTTAATGTGGCTCAATAGATGGATACAGATTCAAGCAACATGGAGCTCTATGATACATTTTTGTTCCCAATCTATCATCTAATTTAGTCTCCCTGGAGGAACATATAAGACATTTTATAGCTTGGCATCCACTTAGAATGATACAATACAGACTTGACTGGATGACAAATTTCTGATTTATCCCAGCTGGTCTTAGGAGGAATTCTAGTTGCATGGAATAATAAACTAACAAACAATTCAATGTAAGTCACCTTGTCAGGAGACTTAAAGAATCAATACAAGCAACGTGGAGTTTCAACAATGCAGCACTGAACACATTTTTTCTGGACGCATAGTTTGGCCCTCATTCCCGGTGGGCTTCTTTCAATGTCATGAATCTTGGCTTCAAAAGACAAAACTTAGAATGGCCAATGAAATCACAATTATTGGTCCCCAGCAATCAAATGGGCTCAGATGTAAACAGGTGAATACAAAACAGCACGGTATAAAGGAATCAGATCCCAAACTTGACCAAAATATTGCTAAGTCCTACAAATGGCATTATGTCCAAATTCTGGTACAAAGAGTGAAGTAAATTTCTAGCTTTCCTGACTGAAAGGGCACTTTGCAGTGTTTGCCAGCATGAATGCTGGGCCAGCAATCAGCCTAATGGAGCTCAAGTGTGTCCAAGGCACACCGCCTCCTCTTTGAGCCATTAGCCTAGCAATCTCTGAAAATGGGGTCCGAGAGGGGCTCCGTCCTCACCCAAATGCCGCTCATTAACCTACGCCACCAAGATCCATCAGCACACTCTGGACACCAAAGTTCTGCATCAACCTACATTATAGTCTCGCAATAACAAATGTATATCTCTGTTGTAATGCTAATCTCTGCTATGGTTATGATATTTTTAATAGTATGTTCATACTAGAAAACACGATTGCATATATTAGTGGAACTCAATACACAATTCTACTGTGTCTTCATAACCCTCTGAGCATCCTCTGGCCATTTTTGGTCACTTCACTCTCTTTTTTGTTTACCATTTTAGCTGTGTTAATGCAAATAGAATAAAACTTCCCAAGGGTCTGGAGTAAAAAATCAATAATGAACTCCATACATCAAATTTTAACACTCACTGGCCATTTTTGGCCAATTAAAACCCATTAAAATTACTCTTTTTAATTCCTTGGTATTTACACTTTTAAATCATACAATTTGGATTAAATTGCTACACTCAACACTTGGAAAATGTAGTTTTTAGTGTTTTCTACCTATTATGTCATTTATCCATTTTTGGCCAAGAGAGCAATTAAGGGACTATGATGGCTTACTGACACAATTTTGACATAGGTGTGACCTCAAGGATGACAGATAATGGTTTGTGTGAAAAAAAATTGTGCCCGTGTGAAATTGCAGCACATCTATGTAAGATTTGCAAGATAGAGTGAAATAAATTGATCATACCTGACTTTATTTTGTCAGTCTATTGAGCTTTGAGTTTTCCAGGCAAACATATTTGCTGCACATGCAGAAAGCAGCTATAACTTTGTACAAAACCCAGACATGTATTTACCAAAAATGAGAAATCACAGGGCATCAACAACAAACTCTGGCACTGTTTGTAAATCTGTTCTGGAGATTATAAAGGTGCAGTCAATGCCTAAAATTCTTCATTTGAATGAATTTTTGCTTTTACTAACAAGGATTGATGCTAATTTAAGGAGTCATGTTGGTGAAAGTTAAAAAATATTTTAATATATATTAATTTGATAACATTTTGGGAGTGTAAACAGGAGGTGGCCAATTTTGTCCACGAAGACGCTGAGTGGGAGTTTGATCAACTTTGCTTTCCCTGCAAAAAATAAACGATGCATAATATGCAGTGTTGTTGTTAATCAGTTACATATCTCAGACTGTAATATTAGTAACACAAGAAAATCCAGTAGCATTGAATATAAAAAATTGACATTTTTGAGGTTGTTTTCTAACGAGTGCATAGTGCAAACAAACTGGTATTTGATGGATTAAAAATTAAAAACGAATGGAAATGTTATACTCATGACAGTAAAATACTTACTCAGTAAAAATAGCAAAAAAGCATAAATGTAATAAAAATCACAGACTTAATTTGTTGGTGACTAAAACCGAGGAGGGCCATAGCGTTAATTAGGTCAGATTAAATAGATACACAAGGCCTTCAGTTCAGCTCCTGAAGGCCTAACCAATCAGAGACTTTACATATCAGCGACAAAACCTTCAGATTTAGCAGGCCATGTGCGTTTCCCACTGGTCTGCAGGACTGCAATTTTGAAGAATCAGTACAGGGCATGAGTCCATTGTCCAGTAAAGTTCAATTCACACATCTTGTAAGTATATTGCCTCATAAATATATTTACCAGGTGAGTTGGAACAGGATAAATGACCAAACTGAGCTGAAAAGGATCTCCAGAACTACAACTGAATACCTCAAACAATTTGGAATTAATCAGCAAAACCACTTTTAGACTAAAATTCCTAAAAATTTCTAGGGCAAGTTACCAGTATATCTCACTGTCATCTAAAAACATATAGCTGTAATCTCTGTCTAAGAATTCATGCTGACTGAAACTGAATATTTACAAAGATGTGCAATGACATATTATCTAGTACTTTTTAGTGTTAAATGTATTTAAACATTTACAGCCTAATGTAAATTCTACCACAAAAGCCAGAAAGCCTTTTGGGATAACTTAAAATAGTTAAATGTTAATTCTGAGAACACACCATGCTTCATGTTTGGCTGAAAGTCACATGGGAAATAAATTTGTATGGTGTACTGCCTTGGTCTATACTAATTTGTAAACAAGGACAAATCTTGAGTTCTGATTCATAAAGGTGTAAGATCTAGCCCTGGACAGGTGTCAGGCACTGATATTTAACAGGAAGCTAAAGGTCACCTGAGTACTAGGCCTAGGGTGGTATATAGATCTAAGAGATATTCTCTCACTGCAAAGTATACTAAGCCCTGTCTAGTTACCAAGCAGCCGCCTGTGTGCTTGTCTGTATTGCCTTTATGTGTTTCTCAGAATATTTCTGGATTTTGGCATTGCTCTTTTACCTTGTGTTTGACTTTTTCGGAAAGGATTTACCTGTTTTTGTTGCTGCATTTTCTGGACTTTGCCTCTTGCATTTGTGAAATGTGTCTTCGAATAAATCTACTCAGTGTTTTCTGCATTTGGGTCCATATCAGAGCATCATTACATAAGGTCAATAGTCAGTCATCATTCCTGTTCAGTCTGAAATATGATTTGTTCAAAAAAAAAAAAATTTTACTTTTGACATCTCTCGGTCCTCAGCGAGTTTTGTAAGCAAGTACAGAAGCTGCACTAGAAAGTAGAATTGTTCAGTTCAAAGACCTTGACACCATTAAGTGCTGGTGCACTCCAATTCTAACCTGAAAGATAGTGAGCAGAACACATGTCCCAACGGTGCTGCAGAGAGTCTGGAAATTGTTCTGACTTTCACCTTAAGAGTTCAACCAAACTAAAAATGTTGAAGTAAGGTCAGTATGAAGAACTGAGTATATGGCTACATTGCCATAACTAACTAACAAACTAAAGAACTGACTGACTGACTGACTATCTAAACAAATAAATACAAACAAAACAACAGTAAACCATATCATGGTAAATTTTTTGTATCAACATTATATTACTTTCTATGATAATGTAAAATTAGCGTTTATAATTGTATCATGTGCTCTGTCCCATGTGAAGGCTGTCCTTCAGCCTGGCTAGCTTTCTGTTTTAAATATGCTAATCAGCCAATAAAACCACTGACAGGTTAAGTGAATGACATTGATTATTTCTTTCGAATGGCATCTGCCAAGGGATGGAAAATATTTCACAGCAGGTGAACAGTTCGTGAAGATCTTGTGTTGGAAGCAGGAAAAATGTGTAAGGATATGAGTGACATTGATCTGTAATGAATTGTTAGATCAGTCAGAGCATTTCCAAAATGTCAGGTTTTGTGAGGTGTTCTCAGTATGCAGTGGTTAGTACCTACCAAAAGTGATCTAAGGAAGCAAAACCAGATAACTTGAAACAGGAACATGAGTCCTTTTTCAAAAACAGACAGATCCATTTTTCCTGCATCCCAAACATCAATAACAACAGTTAACTCTGCACTTGTTGTGTGGGTGTGTATGTGTGTGTTTTTGTGTTTGTGTGTGTTTATTTACACAGTATATTTAATGATATAGAAAGTGAACCAATATAAATAGAAAATGCTACAATGAAGTTTTGTTCAACTTTCTTTGCTTCATTCCTCGGCAAAATTGCTTTTCTGGAGACACAACATTTTGTTGTGATGTGGAATACATGTATCATTTGTAGACCATTACTGTCATAATTTTAGATTAAATGGAAGTTTAATTTCACTGCCTATGGCATCAATGTTGAGGGAATTGATGCACCTGTGGCTCTGGGAGTAAAGAAGACCCACTGGGTTTTTAAACGCTCCTGTGTTAGCTCAAGTCCACTGAGACAGAACCACAAAGGCACTCACTTATGGTTGAACAGCTGCACAGCAGGGCTTTTCCACAGCGTTGTGCTTCAGAAATCAGTGCTGCTAAACATTTGCCTTGACATTTCCCATAAGACAGTAATACCTAGCAGTCTTTTACTTGCCTATAACCCTTTCTCTAATTTAATTCTAGAGTCGTTAAGAGTTATAATGTCAAAATACCATTAATAATTGCATAATTTAAAAAGAGAGTGATGTTTTTTGCTGTTTTTTTTCTTTTGCTTTTATTAGGCTCTTAATTTCTGATCACATGGACACTATCAACTCTGAAGACTATCAGCGAAATGCTGAAGTCAGCTTTGTCACCTTCATGTGTGTTGAAATGCTGAGCCCACTGTTACTTTAAAATGATTGTGTGTATTCAATTAAGTATATAGTCGGTAGGACCAAATCAGGTATTCCATAAAATGTTTTCAATCTTGACAGATTGTTTTACAACAGGCTGTTAACCTTGAGCAGAAGACTGACAGTGTGTTGCCACAATGTTAAAGCATGCATTACTGTTCCCTTCGCATGAAATACACAACACACCATCTTCCTTCTCTATACTTTAGGAAGACATAAATCATCGACTGGATGAGGAGTTTCATTTGTTTCCTCACTAGCCAGTGGCCCTTTCATACGCAGCTGTTTCATAAAATGAATAATACAGCGCAGATGCTGTCAGAAATGCTTTTCAGAACAATTAGTCATTTAGTGAGGGAGATATGAGAGCCCACTCAAAGTGCATTTACTGGATTGGTGCCATATAATACCAACTAATTGTTTATTCTCTCATCTATGGGCATCTCTGGCTTTGGACACAGATGAAGAAAGTCCAACACAAATGCTGCTGTTCATCCAAATCTACATAAATGACAAGATTATCAAATGTCTGAAATTGTTTCCATTTTGATGTATTACATCTCACTCCAACACCTAACGCTGGAAACCAAGAAAAAAAAAAAGGAACCACATCCACCCTGTTTCAGACAGGAAAACCAGACTGACGGCAATGAGAAGAGAAATAAACAAAAAAGAAAAGCAAGAGGAGAAGAAGAAGAAGAAGAAGAAGAAGAAGAAGAAGAAGAAGAGGAGATGCAGATCAAGAACAAGATGAAGGAAGAGTATGAGGAGGTGCAGAATAAGAACAGAAGCAGTACAAGAAGAAGCAAGAGGAAAAGTAGAAGCAGAAGAAGAAGTAAAAGAAGAAGCAAAGGGAGAAGCAGAAGAAGATGAAGGATGTAGGAGAAGCAGAAACAGGTAAAGAGGAAATAAACAATGAAAGTGGTTAAGCAAAAAAAGAAGGAAGGAGGACGAGAAGGACGAAGAGGAGTAGAAGAAGGAGATGCAGATCATGGAAAAGTATAAAAAACTAGCATCAAAAGATAAAGAAAAATATAAAAATAAAAAAAAGAAGTGATAAAAGCTATAATGGTGAAATGGAGAAGGCACGAAATTGTGAACTGCGGACAGTCAGCACATTCAATCTCTCCAGGTTTATGAACCGTATTCAGTTTTTAGCACCTTGGGCTATAAAATGAAAGACTATTAGCATGCTTCCAATTAGCTCTCAAGTCGTATTAGTCCTTTTTTAAGTGCCAAACTGTTTTCTTTAAATCATAATTTGTTGTGCAATTGCATTAAATCAAGAACCTCATGAAGCTTGGCTGGAACATACATAATTCCATTCTTGTTAGTTTTCAGGCAGAAGCCATTACATAACAAATGTATTAGCGTCAATTCAACTTAAGGGCCAATGAAACATTTAAAAATACTATGACTATATTAGACCAAAGATAATATATTTAAACAGCAATAGTTATTGGATGAAATGGATTACACACATTGCATAACGTCGCAATCAGGTGGGGTGTTAGACTACACCTTGTTGTCCATGATAACTGACCTAAGCACAAAGGGAGCGGATGCTGACATTTTCGCCCTTTGACTTTGATAGCCGGGGGATGACACCCATATGTGTGCACGGAACAATGCTGACCTGTGGTGTTTTTTTTGTGCTGTCAAGGTGAGGTTATGTGCTGCCCTGACGCTCACTGTCTGTTTATAATTGAGCCTTCAGAGGCCAATCCTAGCTGGATGGCCATAAACCAATGGGAGACAAGACCAGACCAGACTGAAAACATGAGGAAACTACATTTCATCCAGCAAGATCACCCTGATACAGGATACTTGACTTACTATGAACAAAATAATTGGGATATCTGAACATCACATTCACAGGGAATTAAAAATTTTGCATTCAAATAGATAGACTTTACAGCTAAAAGGGCTTCCATGCCTCTCTGAAGGCTTTCCACAAGATTTTGGAGTTTCTGAGGGAATTTGTGCCCATTCATTCTGTAGACAATTTATGAGCTCTGATGTTGGAGGAGAAGGCCTGGATCACAATATCCCCAAAGGTGCTGGATGGGGTTAGACTCAGAGCTGTGTGAGGGCCAGTCAAATTCTCCCACACAAATCTCATCCAGCCATGTCACTGTGGAGCATGTTTTGTGCATTGGTGCACAGTCATGCTGGAATAGAAAAGGTGTTTCCCAAACTGCTAACAAAGTTGAAGTCCAAAATGGCTTGGTGTATTAAAGCATTAAGATTGCCCTTCACTGGAAGTAAGGTTTCAAGCCCGATCCCTAAAAAACATCTTTCCACTATAGAAGAGCATCATTCCAAAATAGCAAAATCAAATTTGCAAGGAAGTACAAGTAACTCATACTCCAAAATATGTTGCGCTGTCCTCTGGATGTGAGTCTATGTACGTTTGTAATTATTGCACAGATTAAGAGCAACAAAACAGGTGTCCAGCTTATGAAAATTACATTTTGTTTCCTAACTCAGATAACAAAACTGTCCCAGTTTAAGCCTTTAGTAAATTAGCTAGTTGGCTCAAGTAAATATTTCACATTTTGTTAACTTCTTGCATTAAAAGGTTTACTCAGTTACAAAAAGAAGATTTTAAACCCATAACTAATTGAATTCAGAAGTCTCATTGCTTTAATTGTTTTAAATCATTGCTTTAATTACTTCTAACATATTTTACTCCAGCTAGAATGAAAAAAACCAGGGGAAATTAAAATAGCTGCACATGATTATTATGATGATGATGATGATGATGATGATAAGGATGATGATGATGATGATGGTTATTATTATAATTTTTTTTATTGTTATTATTATTGTTGTTATTATTGTTGTTGTTGTTATTGTTGTTGTTGTTGTTGTTGTTGCTGTTGTTGTTGTTGTTGTTAATAATATTATTATTCTCTAAGTGTATCATCACTGTGAGAGCAAAACTGTTGATTCCAAAACAATATCAGGTTTTCAGCAGGAGAAAAAAATATTGTGAAAGAAATTAATGTAGAAATATTATTTCCCAGGTACATTTGAACTCTTAGTACTTATCCATTCTGTAATAAATGTTCACATATGTTAGAGAGCATTAGCCATTATATATATATTTTTCAAATTCCTTGTACCGTTAACTAATTAAACTAACAAATGAATTATAATAGATACTGTATAGTACTAACAGATTCAGCTGTGACCACATCACTGTGGAAGATTTAGTTTGTCATCATTATTAAACAGTTCTGTGATTAGACTCCCTTTAGGAGCAGAATATTAAGCTGGCTAAAGCCTGTGAATGCCTGTGAATGTGTTGCCATTGCAAAATAACTCCCTCCAGTGCGACTAACACCCATCTTCATTCTTACAGCCCTGTAGGGCTGCAGCCTTGCCTTTTCGGTTGTATGTTATCCCTTACTTATAAGTCACCAGTGGCTTCTAAGTCGAATGTGAAAATCCCTTTCATTTCAGAAGACTGTCAAGTGCTTGAAGGACATGCTCTTTTCTCTCTGTATGGGCCTGGATGATTTGGGGAATCCTGTGATCAGAATGCTGATGGGAGCTCCAGGGGCGCTTTTGTTCAATAAGTGCATCGACAGTGAAGCTAGAAGCTAATTCTCTGCATGGTAAGAGACAAAATACCCTCTTTAATCCTGCAGGCATCTGGTTTGAGTTATGTACACTTGATGCTTTGCTGTGCTCCTTAAAGAAAATGGTGAGTAAAATTAAAATTATATTTGCCTACAAGATGTTTTTAATTGAATTCAGATCATTTAAGAGAGGAAGTGATTAGCTTATGAATTTATATATATATATATATATATATAGTTTTCTTATATATATAGTTATACCGATAGAGTGTGAAGTGGTGGTTATGAAATGTAAATATATTTGATCTTTCCTTTTTCATATTAAGAAAAAAATGATTACTCTACACAGACAATTTCTTATTACACAGACACTTATTTAACACTTAATTCAAGTGATATGTTAGACTATGAGTAAAAATTGCTTTTAAAATGATTACAGTTACCTACAGCATATAGATGGGTCTATGTCTTAGGTACATTTCATACATTAAAGGCAACTTTGGACTGAATGAAAATATCAGTAGCAGACATAGTGACATTAAGACATTCATTGAGTGGGAACTGAATGGAAATGAACTGAATTGAACTGACACATGTCTTTTTAGTCCAGTGTTAAGACAGAAACATAAAATCTGATATCCTGTCTCCGTACTGTACAAAAAATTTAAAACGTAACTGTGCTGGATTGAAAAAAAATAATTAATGAACATACATGTGTAAAACAGTGTAAAGTGGCCATATTTTGTCATATGTGACATAGAACAACACATCACTTTTCTGCATTTAATCCATTCAGCAAGTGAATCAGTATGCAGTAAGCAACACAACACATTGGGAGCAGTGTGTGGGGACGGTACCTTGCTCATGGGTGCATCAGTGGTGCCACTGGCAGTCCTATGATTCGAACCCATGGGCTTCCAATCACAGGTGCAACTCTCTAACTACTAGGCCACTATACTACTACTAATAATATGACTATTACAATTACTATTATTACAACAAATACTACTACTACTACTAGTATTAGAACTACTGCTAATAATAATTATAGAGCTGTTGCCAAGAACGTAAGACACAGATCACTAACTCATTTTCTGGACCACCTATCCTCACCAGAAGATTAATACCTGGTGAAAACCCATCGATCAAAAGACAAACACCCTGCACAGTTCAGCAGTTCATTGTAGGATAGAGTCATAGACTCATTCATGCACACACTTCTTCATGAACCATGGGGCAATTTAACATCTCCAAATCATCTCACATGCGTATCTTTGCACAGTGCTACCCACTGTGCCGTCCAAGATCACTCAAAACGATATTACATTTTAATACTAAAGCACTATATTTTTTTACACTGTTTTGTTGGTTTCAGTCTCATATCATGTCGAGTGATTTTTCATCAATTCAGCAGTTAAAGATTATCCTTGTAGGATATCTAAAGCAAGATCCAAATGAACCAAAGCCATGCAATTTATTACATAATAAAACATATATCAGTAGATGGTAATATCAGTGAAGATACTACAAATACTACAGTTTGCACTGATTTAAAAAGCCCCTCAGTACATGCAATCTCTGTCCATCTTTGACAGGACTGATGTCTTTTAGATCTCATCCAGATTCTGCACCCAGAGCAGGCATCATTAATGGAATGTTGCTGTGGGAGAATGGTAGCCTCTCTGCATGACTAATAAATGTATTTTGGCTATATGCACCTCAGCTAAAGATCAAAGGTTTTCCTTAATTTGATCCAAGCATGAAGGTCTTTGACCATCATTTGGCTCCAGAGACAAGCAGAGAAAGCAGGAATGATTAGTGTGAGTGATTCCTGCCTTGTACCGCATGTTTCCTTTTAACTTCCACTATGATGTTTACAGTCTTGGAAGTGGAATATGTATGAAGACATACACAATCAGGACTTAATGAAACAGCAAAAAGCAACAAATAGGGGGATACAGTATAAAGAAAGACTTCAAAGCCAGAAACTAAATAACTAAATACCATAACATATGTTCATTTGGGGCCATGATATAGCCCTATGAATTTCAAAGGAATATTGTAGAGAGGGAGAGAGGTAGGAAGATACAGGGGGGATTCTAAAGAGGTATAAAATGAAAGACCTGTAAAGGTTCAATACCATATTTTCCAGAAGTGTAAAGTGGGGCCAAGCACGAATCTCCCATGTGAGACTCTGGTTTCTGTCCATTCTTTATTTATGCTGACCAACCACACAGCAGTATTGCATTGTGAGTGTGGGAACATGGCCAGCACCTTCATATGTGTAATAAATTCATTTCTGCACATTCTGCCTGTCCATTTCATCATACAATATGTTTTGTAGGTTATATGATAGATGAAATAGCATGAGAATTTAACAGTTGAAGGCCTTCTAAGGTTATCATTTTTCAGGCTGGTATTCAGTTTGGGTCTTTTATTTTGAAATTCTGAGCACACTGGGTTTTGAGTTTGTTTAAATTATGTGTTTCAGCTGGCCAGTGTGGTCAGAGGGCAAAGGCTTTGTTTCTACTATGTATTTGTGTTTTGTGATTTGTATTAATTTAGTTTGTGGTGGACTTAAGTGTCAGTCTGTCATGGTGCGCAACTGGGAGGGAAAGGAGAGGACGCCAAAGTACGGTTGAGATATACAGAGATTAATGAACACTGAAACACAGAACAGAAAACAAAACACAATCCCCGACACAAAACCAAAAGCAGGAAACATAAACAACCACAACGATGAAAACAGGGTAATCACAAACACGAGGCCGATGCTCCTCAAAGAAACAAACACAAAAGCATAAAACCAGGAATCAGGATAAGCTTAGAGGGCAGAAAACATGGATACGGGTATCGTTGCAGACAGTGCACAACTGAGGGTTCAAAATTGAGAAAAACGGGTCTGTAAAACAGAAAGGGGAAACAGGAACATGAAAGCAACAGGTAACAAATACAACATTCACCATAAGGAGACAAATACAGACTCAAAGATACTGAATGTGTGTTCCCTTATCTCCATTTGGTTTGTGTTTTGAGCCCTCAAGACTGTTTTGCTTTCTTTAAATAAAAGTTTAAAGAATGGATGTCTGCCCAAGTGTCTGCTTTCATTTGGGAGTAAGGCAGTTCAGCATTTTATTGTTTTTGAGAATAATAATGTGACAATTAAAAACAAATGAATATTTAATGACTAAGTATATATTCACGCATACATACATTCGTTTATTCATTTATTCATTCATTCATTTATCCAAAATTTCCTTTTTCATTTCGGGGGATTTTCTTGGAGAATAATTATTCACCATTTGAATGTGTATAATTGTAATGTCATTATTAAAATCTTGAAGAATTATTTGTGTATCTCATTTTTGAATGAATCTGTGGAATGTTACTTAAAGCGATAGTTCACCCAAAAATGAAAATTTGATGTTTATTTGCTTACCCCCACGGCATCCAAGTCGAAGGTGAATTTGTTTTCTCAGCAGAAC
>JBBKCR010000148.1:7331093-7341707 GCA_037577295.1 Ladigesia roloffi | reverse complement strand
TTCTTCTTCTTCTTCTTCTTCTTCTTCTTCTTCTTCTTCTTCTTCTTCTTCTTCTTCTTTTTCTTCTTCTTCTTCTTATTATTATTTTACATAAAAAACAAACTGCATTTCAATAGGTGATATAACCACTGAAAGTAGCCTTTAACACATAAAATTGCAAAATGAAGGAGATGGTTATACATTTTTTAGTTGAAACATTTAGTCTTTTTGCTACTATTAGTGCAAATATTAGTTCAGCCGGCCTGCCCTCTGGCGGTGGCAGAGCATTATAGCATGTCGAGAAGAACCCAAGTCATCATACGTTTTACTTTAAATTACTTTTCACAATTGACCCCCTCTACCCAAAAAAAGCACAAAAAAATCACATAACGTAAAGCAAATAAGCTTGTCAAGACAAAATATTACACTGCAATGAATAGTTAGTGAATGTTTTTTTTTTTATTTCCACACTGTCAGCCTTCCTACTCAGTAAGAAACAACCCACCCCTTTTTAAATCTAATTAACTAATTTTAATTATCCTTGGAATTCCCGTGAAGTGGCAGCTGGGGATTTCCTTTGGCCCCGAACGAATAAAGGCCACTCCTCCTTTTCCTGACCTCACTCCGGGTGGGCAGATGGGATGAGACGGGATGCTGAGAGACACGAGCACTTAGTCCTGAAAACATGCCCGGGAACACCTGAGCACCTTCAGGGTTAACACTTGAGCTGTAATGAAGTGAGTCAGCAGGCTGAGTGGGAGAGACTCTTGGAAAGTCTTCCAGCGAACAGGTGCTCAGAGCCTTCGGTGCGTCTTTACGCACGCATCACGGAGAGCGGGGCATGCGAGGACTTTCGCCACGCATGACCGCCACTGGAGAGTGTAGGGTCGGGATGCTCACGTGCTTTTAAAAATAGTTATAAAAAGATCATAAAAAACAAGCATTAGGCACTGGATATGATCAGACTCTGTTGGGCTGCCCAGAGCTGCACGATGCTCGTTAAAGCAGTATGGAAAGTGCAGGGCTGAGGATGGAGCAGGACCACTGATCTGACGCGGGATGGAGCACGCGGCAACAGGGACGAGCCCACTGAGGAGCTCTCTCCTCTTCATCATCCTCTGGAGGAGCGGTAGGTTCCTTATATTCTGCTGTTCTCACTTTCGTCTGATTGTCTGATCAACACCGACAGAGCAGTTATTTCAAGTGTTTCTTTGGTTGCCTTTAGTTTATAAACACAGGACAGACTGCAAAAAACAGTCTCACTGAAATCCGTTTAGTTTAAATCTTATTTTCTCCACTTACACACTCATTCAGATCCATAGCTGGTAATAAATGTGATCTCATTATTTTAAAAACATTTCACAAAGACTGCAGCTGCAACCAGTAATGTGAAATAGAGTGACTCTATGAAAATCTAAAAAAATAACTAAAAGCAGGCTACAAAAAAGGTATAGGATATAGAAACAAACATAATAAACAAATATGAAAATTAGGAAAGCGAAATTGCTGGTTAGGATGATTTGATTAAGGAACTTATATCTGGTCAGTCTGCTGTTTGATTGAGACTGAGAGAGAGAGTGAGGGGGAAGAGAGAGGGAGAGTCAGAGAGTGAGAGAAAGGCAGAGAGAGACAGAGAGTCAGAGAGAGAAATTCAGAAAGAGGGGGAGAGACTCAAAGAGAAAACGTGCATGTGTATGCATGTGTGAGAGAGATTAAGAGAGAAAGAGAGGGAGAGAGACAGGGGGAATCAGAGAGTGAAGGAGAGATAGAGAGAAAGAGAGAGAGAGACTAAAAGAGGAAAATGTGTGTGCATGTGTGATAGAACGAAAGAGAGAGAGAGAGAGAGATAGCAAAAGAGAGAAAGACTGAGAAACAGTCAAAGAGAGAGAGAGAGAGAGAGAGACTAGTGAGATCTACAGGTCTTTAAACACCTTTAATTATGCTTGACACTCCTCCTGAAAACAAGGATTCAGACAATATATGATAACATATACAGTATAAATGGCTATAAGTGACAGAAAAAGGTGGTCGGACAGGAGTGTATTAGGTCTTCATTTAGGGCTCTGTATTAAATGGTACAAGGTGGTACACAGGGCAGGGTGTTAGTTTGTCATAGAATGGTATATGATTATATAGGGCATTATATTAGTAATATGAGGCAGAACATCAGAAGGTCATATATAAGGGAAGATTATTACAAAACATAAATGGGACAGCATGAAATATGGTAAAATGGAACTGATATGGAACAGTGTGTTCTATGATTAAATGGAGCTGAAATGGGACATTTTGTTGTAAAGGTACCTTGGGATCCTCATGTGCTTTGAAAGATTAACCATTCCTGCTATAATGGCTATACTATACTATAATTTTGTAGTTGAATTAACCTATTTACATGTCCTTATACTCATGGAGAAAAAAATGGACCACAAAACATCACCTGAAACTAGAAGAAGCAAGACTTTTCTTATAGTGTCCCCATTACTCGATGGCCCATGGAACCTGAATTCATCTTAGGGGAGACTGACTAGGACTATTTCAATAATGCCCTACTTTCACTGAAATAACTTGTTCATGTGTTGGCTGATGAAGAGCTCTGTGCCTGAGCTGTGGAGGTGAGAAAGAATTTGGGGTGCTGTCATGTTTCAGGTGTTGTGGGATTTGGGGCTTTGATGGTGCCAGTGGGGAAGCTCTGGGACGAACGTAACCTGCAGGGGGATATGCAAAGGAAAACATCCTCATTCTTAATTAAGACCTTACTATTTTCTTCATACATATTACATATCACAGCCTCAAATCAGGAGAAGTTGGGATGGTATGTCAATAAAAAACACATTTACTTTTAGTTTTTTCTCATTGCAGACAGTATGAATCCCGTATCTTCTTTTGTCTGGCTTCCCAGAACTTCCTTTCTTTTGTTGATACGCATCCATTCCTGCTTTTCAAACCTGCAATACATCCAAAAACATTGGGAGGGTAAAGCATTTACCTAAAAGTGAATACATAAAATATATTTTTGGCACTTAGAATACACAGCAATGCAGCATGTGTTAGTTTGTCCCAGTCTTCTTTCAAACTGTAAGGTGTACAATGGAACAAAGCCATTGTTGTTGCATTTTTCCTTGCAAAAGTCTTTACTAGGGATGGGTAGCATAGGCCCCTTATGGCCCCCCTGCACTGAACAGCCAAATATTTAACTATATAATTCTTATATAAGTCTTTTTGTAGCAAATCATGATTGCAATCACCTGTTGACATCATGTGTTTGAAATGACATAATTATTTAATCTTAATGATTTAACCTCAATACTAGCCTAAATCTCAACATTGTTTCAAATGTGTTACAGGCCTGAAATGCAGGAATGAAATTACATTGATCATGCAAAACATGAATTATCTTGGACTGATACTATCTGCAATTAAATATAAGTTAAAATAAACTTCATTTGCATTTTTCATGCTCTCCTAGCATTTTTTCATTTGCGGTTGTACATTAATTAGCTCTGTTATCAAAATGCAATGTTAGGGGGTCAATAACCAAAGGCATAGGCACAAATTATGTTTCTATGTTTTCATCATCACGCTTTATTTTTCATTCCAGGAGAGTGCTGATGGCAGCCCCTAGAACCACAAAGTTGTGAAATTTGGTTGTTTTTACTGAGCTATTCAGGAGCGATTCAGGGTTACATTACATTGCACATTGCATGTGTGTTTTCATATGTAACTCTTGTACCGTGAGCTCAGTTTTCAGAAATAAGTTAACACTGGATCCCATGGGTCAAGCCAACTTCAATTCACTTTTTCACCACTGCTCAAACAAACATTGTCCAGTCTTCATCAACTTTGGCACAGCTGATGTTCAAACCAGGCCAAACCAAAGTTATCAGATTGTTTGATTTTCACAACAATTCATCAATTATGGGCAGCTGAAAACAGAAAGTGAGGTCATAACTCAGCAACAATTTGATTTGTCAATATCAGATTGAACCCCTTTCTGCCATATTTGAACAGCAATCTTTTATTTGGGATGCAGCAATAAGCAAAATGTGTTATGGTTAATATCTTTGGATGTAGGAATATATCCAGTAATGCTGTTCGAAATACCAAGGTAGGAATAGCAACTTAATTAATAACGCTGTCATGTTGGGTTGTTAAAAAAGTCACCAGACTTGGCAGTGATTAACTTCAGACCAAGTCTAACAAAACATATCAGTATGATTTTTGATATATAAAGCTTACCAACGAAAACTGTTGTAAAATCTAAATAATACGTCATGAATTGACACAAATTTGTATATGCTTGCCTACAACCACACAATAAGTAAAAAAATAAACATTTAATGTGATTATGTCTCACTGCAATGCCATTTTCACCCACAAAAACCCCTCTTACTTAAAATTGTTTTGCATTAATCAAATGTTAACTATTGAATTAGGTATTGCTTCAAGAAATGTATATTTCTGCATTAGTGTAGCAATTCTAGAATTATTTCAGGGTGCTTGGCCCCCTCACTGTGTTTGTATTTGATGTATTATTATTTCCCATAGTGCTGTAAAACTGGCTTTATTAATGATGCACTGCTATTAAGCCAGTGCTTGATTTAATGTGCAGTAACAGAATGGTCATCAAATATCTGGTCGGTGCCCAAGGTGTACAGTGTCAGAGCCAAGTAATCACCCCAGCACTTTAGAGTCCCTCCTGCCATGCCAGGGCCCAGGTGGTCAGGCCTCACACATCCTGCAGGCGGCCACGCTCCACAGAGCTCAGAGCTAATGTCTGTGTGCTGGTAGCCAGACGCTCTGCCCTGAAGAGCTGCTTTTGAAATGATAGCAGTTGTCAGCCCCACAGGCAGGGTAGAAGTGGCAGGTGTGCAGGTAACCTACTTCAGAAGTACACACTAACCCCACCCCCCCACTTAAAGAGAATAGTACATTTGGTTTACAATTATTAAAAATATGTAGTTACATAATTTCATACATATTTAATCATGCGTAAAACTTTACTACAAAGTACTATAAGCCTAGATTTGATATTTCTAATGATGTTCTTTACTTCATTATATTAATTAATTATTTGTGTGTAAATCAATGCTGTCGGAACATTTTGCCGAAATGTAACAGAAAAAGAAAAGACACTGAAGTCATTATAACATTAGGTTAACTTTGACCATTTCTAATGGTTAAAATAATGTAAAAAATACAGTAAAAAATATTCTGACTGCACAATATAGCATTACATATGATTTAACTGCATGATTACACACTTAAATAAGTTAGGTTTCTCACATTACATTTCATTCATTACATTTAAATATGTTAATTATATTATTTTAGCTAATTACATGTTTGATCTGCATTCAGTTTAAAATGAGAAAAAAATGCAACCTATACTTACAAATATAATTTGTTGATTGAAAACTATGCATGAAAAATAAAATACAGGAGGAGTGAAGATGTATAACTGGAATCAGGCAATATAATTTGATCAACTCCAAGCACACTGGAAATTGCCTAGAATTAATATACACACTTTGATATTGCCTGGTTTTGCAATTCAATGAAACAAATTACATGAGGCATGAAATGCTGCGCTCTGTGCAATAGGCTGGGGTTAAATTGCACTATATGGACAAAAGTATTGGGGCAAATCTTGGGAAAACTGCTCCATATTAACATCTATGAATTTGAATGCAATGTCATTAAAGTCTCTATAAGTGTACTGGTAAAATCACATTATATGTGTTATGTGTTTATTTGGGTTAAAATCAGACCAAAAATGACCATTGGCTAGCTTAGCTGTAAAGAAATTAAAGTCAGTCATAAAAAAAACATAGTCAGCACATCTTGAGAAAAGAGCTATTCAAAGATATTTGTACAGCATCACAGACACTTTTGTGTTGGTGGGTTTGAATATGGCAGAACTGTGTCCTCTGCATTCATCTCTATGAATAGGAAGAGAGGAGAAAAAAATAGAATTGGAAACATTGGTGGACAGCTAGCTGACCAGCTTAGGGCAATGAGGTGTTTAATTTTGAATGATTAGAGTAATCCTGAAACGCTGAGCTTCTCAGGAATTCTGCATGTTACATATATTTCATATGCAAATATTACAGACATGCACCATGTCCTAGGCATCTCTTAATGGACTCTTGCTCCCATAAATTAAATTAGCTATTCCACTCATGCTTAGTGACAGAGTTTATAATCCCCAGGGGGATATGATAAATCCAAATCCCACTTTTTTTCTATATGCCAAGAGGGTGAATTCCTTAAGCTCATTCCAACAAGTGAAATATCACCCTGCTGATACTGGGCTCAGTCCTCCACATAAAAAAATCCATGCAACAGTGTCACAGACTTTATCGTGCCTGAACATTACTGGCATTGCTTGCAGAGAAAATGAGTATCCCTTATCATTTAATTGAAGGATGAGGTGAGTATGACAAAAAATGTGCAAATAACCTTAAACTGGTAAAGCTGATGTGGAATTGAAGCCGACTTCATGTTGCTCTGTTGTATTCCAAAGGCTCCACATCTAAACAACAGTGTCTGCAGTTTCACTGATACATGTCTGTGTACAATGGTCACATAGCAGGTGTAAATAACTTGCATTAATGTATATTTTAAAGGGATCATATTATTTACTTTTTGTATCTGCTGCTCCTATAAACATTCCAAGCGCATAAACAAATACCATCGCTTTTCTGTGAAGATTTTGGTGTCAGCAATCATATGCTTATATGAGCCTTTTGCACAGCTCCTATATTCTGACATCACATTGAGGAAATTTGCATAGAACCACCCCTCATCTGTTGAGTCCCTACCTATGAGATTAGCTGAAGGTTAGTTTTACGAGCACCCATAATATTGAGCTCTATGGCTACAGGCAAAGGCAAGTCACCATGAAGTGTAGTGGTCATCTTGCTCTGGGTCCAACACTGGGTTGAATATATAGGGCTGGTTAGCGCCTCTGTTTTGTGCCATTTTTACGTGTGGTAAATGTGCAGCATAAGCATGGGATGGGTGGGGCATGGCCAGTAACAACTTTTTTGCATAAAAATGACTGAGCCCTCATTTAGACAGGGACTGAAACTGTCAGGAATAGAGCAGATGAGATATCTTTCTGTGAGAGTGATTTTGTGCAAAGAACTTCAAGACCATGTTTTGTATATCTCATAGACCTATTAAAAAGAGATATAATATGTTCCATTTAAATTCTTATTCCAGATTAAATATAGGTTATTTGTCTTTATAGACAAACCTGAACCTCTTCAACATCCGGACCAAATCTCATAGCTGTCCTTTATGTGAACGTTTGAGATTTGACAAATGTGGAAATTATATGAACATAATAAAATATTCCGAAATCACTTGCTACTTTAACATACATTCAAATAGGTTTGTTCTGACAATTTAGATCAAATGTGTCTCAGGGTAACCTTTCTTTCACCCCCAGTGTCCTGTTATGAGAAGACTCATTCACATGCAGAGGATGAACTCTTCAAAAAGCTTTTCATTGGCTACAACAAGTGGTCCCGGCCAGTGCCAAACACCTCGGATGTCGTCATCGTTAAGTTCGGCTTGTCCATCGCCCAGCTCATTGATGTGGTAACTGTCATAGCATACAAATGATCACTGATGTTTTTGTAGAACTCACTTGGTAAAGTTATCCACGTAGTACAGCAACTTCAAAAGTAAAAAAAAAATGCTGTAGCAAAATCAGACTCTGCTGTAGACAGTGCAGGGTTAGAAATATAGCAAAAATATATTGTGGTACTCAAAGACAATGTCATGATGCAATATGTATTACTATGGTCAGTTCCACTTAGGTTGGCAAACATTTTGGCAAGTGCACCTGCTAAACAGCTGAAAAAATAATACAAATACATAAAATATGCAAAGCATAAGTGCATATTGTAAAATAGTTCTAAAACAGCTTTCCTGAGAGTTTTAGGTTATAAATCAGTACATATTCACCATAACAATGACTCCCAGCCTAAGACAACAGAAAAAAGCCCTGTTCACACCTGGCATTAACACGGGTTTGTATGCTCTCATCCAGGACTCATTGAGATCCAGTCACTCAGTCTACATTTGGAAGTCCATACTTGTTTATTCATTTCTTTTGATTTATTCTTTTAATTTCCACCAAAAAAGTAAGTAAATGCAATGTTTCCCCCCCTACAGCACAACTGGTCTGTGCAAATGGAAATGATATACAGGTTTATTTGCATATAGAGCGGGGAAGTAAGATACGATCACAAGTGGTCAGTCACACGTGTGGAGACGCATTCTAATACAAAGAGTGAGCTGTTGTCCTTAGAGCTGTCCACCGGTGATCAGATTACTCAAGACGCATCTTAATGCCAGGTGTCAACAGCGTCTAAGTGCAGTGGCACTCATATACAAAGGTCAAAAAGGCTGCTCTAAAGGCAGCACACCTCTACACATTTTAATGCACAGTTACTGTTTATTTACTGAATTTAACATATTAGAACGTTTGCATATGCAAAAAAATCTGCTATTTCATCCATTGTTTTTTCAATTATATGAAATTTAGCAAATAATTGGCTATTATGTACTGCACTTTATGAAAAACATGTCACATTTAATTGTTTTTCCTTGGGTAGATTTGATTAAACTGCACTCTGGATAAGAGCATCTCATGCTGAGTTGTCAGATTGCTCCAGCGTACAGAAGTCAGATAACTAATGTCTTCAGTAATATGAATTTCACATCCAGTTTTGAGATTTTGAATGATGAACAAAAATCTTTTGCCCCTGTCATAGTTTAGTAATTGTCAATATAATGACATGTTTAGTTATTGTCAATAAAATGACAGAATCTTCCTCTTTGCATATATAATGAATTATTTGCTTAACGTTGACAGTTATTTGATCGAGTATTAATGCAGTTATTTTAATTACTTGAAAGTTCTTGTTTGTGCTCGACCGCTTCACCTCACTCTAACAGGGACACTTGCTACTGAACATAGAATATTTGCTGAAACCCCCGCACTAACGTGGATACTGCACATATCCTCCACAATATTTTTGCTTTTGTGCCAGGCCATGTCTGCTATGCCTCCTTGTGCTGGGTTGATAAGCACTGTGCCCAAACATAACTCCGCACGAGGATGAAGATGTGAGTCAGTTGAGGCCTGGAGAGCAAAGCTTTTTTGTGGCAATATATACAAGTTTTTACAATTAAATGCTAAACAATGAAAATATAAATAAAATGCTAATTTTGAGACAAAAAAATTAACATAATTTCAGCTACATTTCCTTTTAAAAAATAACTATAAATTTGTTGCTACTGTCCGGAGAACACAAAGAAAGCGGTCTTGGGATGGTTAAATACTAGCGTACTAAGAGGAGGGTGGTTTGAATGTAGCCAATCCAAAAATGCTATATATTTGTCCTTGCTAATGATTAGCTATTGTCCTTTGACACATCCCTCACTGTACTCAGAGGCAGGAGATTTGAAATAGCCAATCCAAGATCACTATTTATTTCTTCTTGGTGCTGATTGGCTGCTGCCCTTTGACACAGTGACTGTCCAGAATTCCCCCCGTTGAGGATCTTGAATGTTCTCGTGTTTTCCATTTTGTTCTTTTTAGAACCCTGAATTGTGTTTACCCCGCTTATTCAAAAAGAAAATGCCAGGGAACTGTCTCAGTTTAAAAGTGTTTGGGAGCATATTTAGAGTTTACAATATAAAAATAGGTGTTTTTAGGCATTTTCTCCTCTATCTGATATTTTAAAACTATGTCAAAGTATATGTTATACTCTTTGTAATCAATGACTGAAAATAGCACGATCTGAAGTTTACAATGTTAGTGCTCAAAAAGAGCCTATTTCTACTAACTGTGACATGGATATATGCAGATCAATTTAAGAAAGCCAGCCTTACATCTTATCTACTTAAATTGCAGTAAGGCAAATACTTCATGGTTCTGAAAGTGCACTTACACATAGCCTTCCCATCTAAATTCAATCAAAAAGGATCAATTAGAGGGGAGGTAATACTCACAGTACCTTTGAAGTCTCAATTCTGCAGTGACACATTGACATTTTTAATTTTATTAAGACAGTTAAATTTACTTTCTCTGAAAACACCTTTAACCTGACTGACCTGATGAATCAGATGTTCCTTGAAGAAAGTCCATCAAGGATATTACAGCTAAGGGGTGCTTAAAGTAGCTTTGACCCTCCTCTAACCAAAAACATTTTCTTGGAGCAAACCCAAAATGCTGGGTAATACTCTCCCACCCACATCTCTCCTCTCTTCCCCTTCTGCCCTCTGTAGGATGAGAAGAACCAGATGATGACAACAAACGTCTGGCTTAAACAGGTGAACCCAGTGTTTTTATATCATTTATCAACATGTAGAGCAAACGTTGAAGGTAGAATTAAGATTAAGATTAGAAGACTATTGTTGGCCTGAGAAATCCAACATACATATGTATGCATTCAGTTAGACAAACAAGCAAAACACCACTGCAGATGCTAAAAAGGGAGAGAGAAATGCAGAGCAGCCACAAACTATTAAAAGAGTGTGAAGGGGTGGAGGTAGCTCAGTGGTTAGGATACTTGCCTCCAGACCATGAGGTCCTGGGTTCGAATCCTACCCCCA
>JBBKCR010000148.1:7319147-7330993 GCA_037577295.1 Ladigesia roloffi | reverse complement strand
GACCTCTGCCATCATTTTAAGTGGGAGAACTTGCACAATCGGTGGCTGACTAAATACTTTTTTGCCCCACTGTATTTTCCGTTGTATTCAAGTAATTTCTAAATGTTTTAAAGCAGATTTATCAGATAAAAAAACCCTCCTCCTCGGGCATATTCTCACATACAGTACTGACTTTGACTTGACCACTGATACCCGCTGTGCTGACTAGTAGATTTATTAGTCAATGCAACCCCTACTGTATCCTTTCATTAATACAATATAATGAACATGACCACATCCTTTCTATTCTGATACTTTGTATTCTCATATTTGGATCATATTAAACAAAATCAGACAGAAACAGGCACAACAAAGGGGACTGGAGTTTCATAAGCGCTTGTCATAATTGAACCTCATTTGCTTATTCCAGTAATAAGTAACACTTCAGAGGAAAGAAAGGGCACGTTCTGAATAAGAAGCAGGGCTTAGAAGTGAGTGAGCATGATTATTCCATCATGTTACTGATGCCTCAGCACATGGCCTGTTGAGTCTGAGATCATTATTATTCAAGTGGTAGCCTGACAAAGATATAATAGCCATGGGGCTTTGAACACTCCATTGCTTTTGCGTGTCTACAAAACAGTTGAAGCTTACCTTTGTAATATTCCTCATTTTCTATATACCTGGACAGGCCAAAGTCACCCAGCTTTACACACTCTGGTGTGGCAACGAGGACATTTCTCACAGCGATGTCTCTATGATACACATACAAGAAGAATTTTATAGAAATAAATGCATCTTATCTTTTATTTTTTATCTGTATATAGACAGAGTGAAGATAAAAATAAGATTAACATGAGCCGCTTACCTGTGCACCATGTTCTTTCCCTGTAAGTAGACCAAAGCTTTGCAAACTTGCACGCTATAAAGCACTAATGTAACATTAGTCAAAGTGCTCTTGTTTTGGGTCAGGTAGTTCCCGAGCTGAAAGACAAAATGAGCAGTTTTTAAGGATGTAGCCTCTGAAATCCTGAGACAAATAAGTACACAGATCAAAAGGTACAAGACGTTTCTATAGAAATCCACATTACATAATCACTATCACAATTTTGGCTTTATGAGCAGTGATATCTTAGAAAACTGAAAAATGCTAATTAGCTCTCTAACCAATTGCAATTCGTTTTTACTACTTGCTGTGATTATCTCAATCAAACCCAGCTCCACCGATTGATGACTGTTTCAATGGGTGTGCATCTTTTTGTCCTTTTATGAGAAATAACTACATTTCACTTTGAATGTTTCCCAAAGCTTTCTTTAGCTTTCCGTCTCAATATTACATTCCACTAACCTTCAGCTCTATTTTGTGCATGTGACAAACAATACTAACATCCAAATCAAGGTCCAAGTGTAGTTTGTCCAGTTTAGACTTGACTAAACCTTCCCAATTACTGACCCCAAATACAAAAGGTGTACAAATATTGTAAACCTCACATGGCTGTTTACTACATAGGTGCACTTTGTATTGATATAATTAATTACAATCATATTTACAGAGTGTAGCCTGAGTGTGACTGCACAATTTATCAACCCCCACACCCTTCATCATTGGAATGGGACCATCATATTACCACCAGTGATCAGATTTTTGTATGGTCTTGAGGATGATAAATTGTTTATGGTAGAATCTTACTTTTACTGTACACTTAGGCTTACCCAGAAGTTAGGATAATACATGTGTAATAAAGTGGTTAGTGGTTGCATTGTACATGGACATATATATGGTGCAGCATGCCATGAATTGTTTCCATTCTTTTAAACAACGCACATATACATTCTCAATGTTTTCAACTTGGTGAGTCAGAAACGTACTGGTCCAATCAATTTTCTCAAGACAGATCTCACCCCCACGCCCCATAAACATGTGTTTTTATGACTCCCATAAATGTTTATAGACTCTTTTCTGTGCCACTTTCTTAATTGAGTTTTCTAGATCAATTGTAGCTGTTATAGAAAGAACTGCAGTCAGCATATCATCAGCAAATACTGCTTCTTGAGCACTTGGATTGTATTGTTTTAGTCTAAAATAAAAAAAGCAAATGCACATATAACGCTTATTTCCGATTGAATGTATGGTGGAGTACTGATGTACATATGTGTATATATAGTATGTGTTTTTTTATTTACCTCCCCATGTTGGTAGAGCTCCATGATGATCCACACTGGGTTTTCCTCGATGATTCCAATTAGGCTCACTATGTGAGGGTGATCCAGGGTTTTCATGATTACTAATAGCACAGACAGAAACAGAAATGCCACATGTTAACAAAAAAGTACAGGATTCTTTGGTTAACACATTATAAAAGCTAACATAGACCGAGACTCCAAATGGCTTTTATTATTTTTATAATCATTTCTTTTCAAATGAACCTGTTCTGGTACCTGCTTCACTCATGAACTTCTCCATGACGTCAGGTGAGCAATCTTTACAGGTTTTCACAGCTACATTGATCTTCTCCCCATTCTAATTTAGAAAACATGTAAAGTTCTTTTAATGGCACTAAATCTTTTTGTTTTATGTATAATCTTTTGTAGAAATTGTTTGTGGAAAATGTTTACAGAATGTAAATGTCATTCATTATAGATGTATGCAATAAATACTAGAACTGCACATAAATTGTGCGGGCAAATAATGTATTACAAAATAACTAACTGTGGACTTTTTGACAAGAGTTTGTGACATAGAACAGGAAGCAATACTGACCACTTTTTTATAAATTCCTTCATACACCTCACCAAAGAATCCTGCCCCCAAAACCCGACCCAGGACTATGGCACTCCTAGGGACCCCAAATTTCACTGCCAAACACAAGATATGAGATCTGAACTGTCTTCAGTTGAACAAAGCAAGTATGGTTTTAACAAATGACTGATGCACTCATACACTTGAATAAATCCCCTTACATACCAGGAGGTGGCGGTTTTTCATCCATAATTTCACAGTATATATCAGAGTCTGAAAATAATGAAAACATTAAAATGTGCATTTAAATTTTGCCATTTAGCCGACAGCAGATAGGAGAAACCAAACGACCACAGATTATCAAGTCAGGGGGGAAAGTTCATTCCACAAATAAGGGGTTAGGACCCTAAAACTAAGACCTAGGCTTTAGTTAAGAGCCTAGCAAAAGTGGAAATTAGCATGCTGGTGCGTAGTGCAGCACCAAGATACAAGTATAGTGAGAAGCTGATACCCTTGAAGCTAAGAATGGAAGCTAGACATGGGATTATAAAACATGTCAATTAATTTCTATGAATTTTTTAATTGGCATACTCATAAACCCCATAGTCACGAAGAGTTCCGTAGTAATAATCATGAGGAGGTACTTACTCATGCTCTGTCTTTCAGTATCATTTGAGGATACAGACAGTTGCCTAATAAAAGAAAACCAGACAAGTCAATAAAAAGTACTCCGACTAAGAAGAAAGTCAGTGTTCTGTACATTATATGCTTACATTTTCTAATTAATATTCCACTTATAGTGTTGTTAGAAATCTAGTGTAATAAACACTATGATCAACTAAGATCTGAAAAAAAAAGTTACAAAGAAGGAATTTGGTTCAGCTTACTTTGAGGGGATTGCAGGAAGAGAATTTCGGAACTCTCCACCTGAATTGAGAGGCAAATTTTGTTTATTGTTTTTTTTATTTTATTTTATTTGTCATTTCTGTCTATTATTTCTAAAAGGTATTCAGCAATACTCTGGCTGTATGCCATGGCTATTGTAATTACAAACTATGGACAATCCAGTTTGATTGAAAGCTTAGAGAATCTAAAATAAGAACTTGATCTCAACCACATACAACACCCTTAGGATGAACTTTAACAGAGGTTGCAAGTCAGACCTTCTGGTCCAACATCAGTGTCTGACAAAAAGAATGACACAAAATCCCACAAATACTCTAAAATATTGCGGAAATCCTTCCAAGAAGAGTGGAAGCTATGCATTTAATTGCAAAGTCATTTAAGTACCAATACTGGTGTCCCAATACTTTTGTCAATATAGTGTATTTACTGAATTATTTTAGTATCTACATAAGGGAAATTCTGTCCTACCTTTATTTGGCCAGGATATAAGTGAGGAATCTGTGTTGTTCTCCAACCGGCAGTAGCCATCAATCAGGTCAGCCATGTTTTCTGCCGTTGCCAGAGTAGGCACATTGACAGAGAGAGGCTGAAACAGGCAAGATACAACTATTAGGGGAGAGAACAGTGACATTTTATGACATTATATTTGGAACCAGTGCGTAAGCTCACCTGTTTGGCTCCTTTGATGTCGACGTTTAAGAGCGCTTTGCCATCACTTTGCGAAGTTGTCTTGATACTTCGGATCTGTTTAAATTCTGCCAGACTGACCATCTGGAAACAAAAAATAAAGTTGGAAACAGAGCTGGCAGCTTCAGTGCCCTTCTTACTGCAAGCACAACTCAAATGCATTCAGCACCTCATGCGAAAGTTTTCTTGCATGCTCATGCAATACTCAGACCTAGTTTCTGGGCACCTGGGGAATTGTTCAACTCCCACTTAGGCCCTAATGACTGTGCAATATCAGTGAGAGAAAGGGAAAGTGACCATTCTGTCATACGTGAACACACCACAGCACACAGTGTGAACAGCACAAAATAGCAGGCAGCCAGGAAAAGAGCACCCAGGGAGCAGTGTGTGGGGACAGTACCTTGCTCAAAGGTTGCCTCAAAGTTGCTAAGCAGTCTTGGGAATCCAGACATTCTCTAAAGCTAATTTCTCAGGCATAATGTATAAGTTTGTGTGTTAAAAAGCTCTTACCGATAAGTCTGATGGCGTGCGCTGCCGAATCCCTTTTGCGCCAATGACTAAATCCACTGCTACACTCCAACCTTGCTAATAAGAAAATAAGTGGCATCTCTGCATCATCAGTACAAATGGAATTCTCAAGCTGCCATTTTAAAAAAAACACACAAAAAAAACCAACAAACAAATGAAAAACGTATTACAATATTACTGCAATACTACAGTTTTGCTCCAAACTCACCACCAGTTCACAGGCAAAAACCTCTTCATTAAAGTTGATGAACTCCCCAAAGGTCTTAAAGAACCTGAGAATACACTCTTCCTCTTTGAGAGTGCCATACTGCTGAAAGGTCTGCTGGATCATCTTCCTCAGCTGCTTGGGCTAGGGACCAAAATACAAGACAAAAGGAAATGTTCATTCAGATTGAAAAACTGTAACTAATCCATTTCAATAACAAAAAATGTTCTTCGGCATAAAAATCCATTCATATTGTGCATGTGTGAGAAAAACGTAATACCTAATGGGCCCACAAAAAAGAAGTCATGAAGATGAGGCTTTACCTTGTTACCTTCAATCATTTTCTGTGGGAAGAAAAGGTTCAGACCAACATCTTTCCTGGAAATGATCACATAGTCCCAAAATGGCCTTTAGCTCTTGCATAAATGATTGGAAATATATTTTCAGGTTGAATTAACGTTGCATGATGAATAACTCATAAAAACAAATGATATCCTAAGGTAATGAGCACAACTAAAAAGAGACTAACATACTTACTCTAACAGCTCAAAGTTGGATTTCTTCTCAAGACCTTTGGCATTCATGTCTTTGTAAAACCTCCTGCAGAGACAGACAAAACATAAACAACCTTCAGAAATGTTTTTTTCATTTCCAAATCTAAGAAAATGTCAATGTTGTATGTTCTGTGTGTGCTGTATCATACCTGATCTCCAGACAGCCCAGCTGCAGAGCCATGCCTTCACTGACTTTACTGGCATAATGCTGCATGTAGTCATGGCGCACCTTTGCAATGACAAGCACAATCATGTAAAACACATGAATGTATATAATCATGCTGAAATATC
The DNA here is from genome assembly GCA_037577295.1 of Ladigesia roloffi. Taxonomy (NCBI): domain Eukaryota; kingdom Metazoa; phylum Chordata; class Actinopteri; order Characiformes; family Alestidae; genus Ladigesia; species Ladigesia roloffi. The sequence goes on along the minus strand of JBBKCR010000148.1, from coordinate 7,325,103 downwards.
GCAACATTAAATGGCATGCTTTGCTGAACTTCTAAGAGAAATGTATTCACATGTTCTATAAATTTTAATGCAATTTTCTATCTATCGACTGAGTTAATGATAGAGTGCTATCTGCAGAGAAGATGTTTTCAAAGTCACAACCAACAAAATATAAAACCACCACAGGTGCCCAAACATTTGCATATGCTTGAAGCCAATGGGAATGATTAGCATGAGAAAGAAACATATGTTAGGGAGGGTTGGGTATACCTGATGATAGAGATATAATAGGGAAGTCCGGTCCTCTTTAAACTTCTCCAAGTAATTAACTGGGATGTAGCGAATTCTCAGGTCATATCTGAAATACAGATATTTGTACAAATTCCACCGATTTTATGAATACATACAAATTGTCATTGTGTAATGATAATAAAAGGTTAGGTGCCATAGCAATATGGATATCTAGGATTTGTCTTCCCTTTTGAACTAAAAACAATGTCTATGGGTCTGAGCTTCTCAGAGTTTCTCACTGCTTTTGTTGCATTTCCTTTGAAACATAAAAAAACATGATCTGAATCCTTACTTTTGTTTAATCTACCATTTTGGACAACCATTTATAAATGAACAGTAAACCCATGCTGATCTGAATTTGGTTGTAAATGTGTGCACACTCCTATAGAAACTACTTCAGTGCACCCAACAACAGCATGGTGCTTCTTAATGCAGTGATAGAAAACAGAGTGGGACACAGGAAGCTTCACATACTGAAACATTTTACTATGCTCACTGCAGGCACAGAGAAGTAAAACTGTCTTAGTGTCTTAAAGGGGACACCGCCATGTATCTCTGATTGTATCACCAGCCAGGCATAGAGTATGCTAAGTTTAGGTTAAATCTGCATTTTTTTACACGGTTCCTTTTACACTGACAACATGGTTTGAACTGACACTCACCTCCACTCTGCCTCCACATGAAGTCTCTCGTAGCGCTGCTCCACATCTCCTATAGTCAGGTCTGGGTGAAGCCAGTAGTGCTCTTCAGACTTCAGGTGTTTGAGCCTCAAGCCAAAGCAGCCTGCATTCTGCACGTTAGGGCCCAAACGTCCACTAATCAGGATGGACTGGATGATGGCCTGATGATGGACAGTTAAAAAGAGTAGAGAGAGTGAACTCGGGATGAAAAACATTATGCATTTTAAGAATTATTATGTATAATTATAATAACATTATTACATTATAATTACAAATATATAGCATGTGTTGCTAGGCCTTTGAAACAAGCCAAGAACTTCAGCCAAAAGTGTGCATTACTTTTGATCAATTATAAATGTGCTTGCAAGTAGAATAGCTGTATTATGCTTTATTTTAATTTAGTTTGCATGATGTTTAGTAACTAAATAAGGATTAAAACTGATTATAAGCTTTGGAGTTCATGCTCCACCCAGGGTGAGTCCCTGTCTCGTGCCTTTTGTCCCAAGGACAGGCTCCTCAGAACCCCTAGTATGGATTAAGCAGTTACAACAGAGTAACCCACTTACATTTCACCCGTCAATCAATAAACCTGCAGAAAGTGTTCCTGCACACTTCATCCATCTTACCCTGATCTGCCAGGAGCTGTCACACTTGACAAGTTTGAAGTTCTTTAGGTTGTTGCTGCTGCTGAAGCACACTTTCAGGATTTTCACCGCTCCACCATCCCCAGCGAAGCCAAACACAGGGCTCTTTGGACCATCAGCACCCGGGCTGGGCAACTTCCAGGACAGTGTGGTGGTATCACCTGACATTTTCTAAACTTCCTACAGCAAGAAGCACACCATCACACCTTCCTCGGGCCTGTGGAGAACATGAAAGGTGGCAAGAATTGTTAGCTGGTTTTTAAATGAAAAAAGCTTTTGTTTTGTTTTTTTCCTTCGCAGTGCAAATAAAACTCAGCATAACTGAATGAACAAACTAAAAATGAATGATGCATATACAGCGGCAGCTCGTCTGTGCTGACAGAGAAAGAGGGTACACACAGCAAAAAGCTCCACTATCGTTTTTGCTTCAAACTTGCACTAATCTATTTTCCTTCCCTGCACTTATTGTACAGTGACATAGAGTGCGGTGGTATTACACACCATTTTACACTTCAAACTCAAGGGAGATTTCTCATCCATTTTTCTTCTTTTTAACTTTAGGGATATTTTTATCTTTATATAGTGCTGCATCTGCTGGCCATAACAAATACATTTTTACTTGTGTGCAACTATTCAACATCATCTACCCAAGGTATGTTGCAAATCAAACATTGCTCTGACGACCATATATGGTTGGTGTAATGCAATGGGTAACATCACTGCCTTTCAAGCAGATGGGTGGGGTTTGATTCCATCCCTGGGAAACAAACAACACTAAAGACTCCCATAAGACTCCTTAGGCAAGACTACTAACACTGGGTTGACCTACACTGGTGATATACAACAAGCACAAACATGTCTCACACTAATAATTGTTTTTTACAATAAGGTTTTTATAAAGGAAAATTTTGTAAAAACCAACAACCAACATATTTTAACTTTCATTGTTATTTATGCAGCATTCAGGTTTGCAAGTCTTAATAGCCAGGATTCCTTTTGGGAGACTGTCAATAGTACAGCTGAAACAGTGTTAACGGACAGATTTTTACTGAGAAAAGACTGAGAACAACTTGAGTAAATTGGGCAGATCTGCGAATAAGCGTGCCGTCACAAAAAATTTCATAAACATTTTTACTGTGGGACCTAGTGTCAATCGGCTGGCAGGACTCACTGCTTGTCTCTCAGTTGAAGGTCTCACCCAACGATTATCTCCCTTCATCAAACACACATGGATACCTGTGTGAATGCCTGCCTTGTTTTGCAATCATGTAGAGAGCGAGTGTGTTTGGAATTTGAAAAGAAGTTACCCTCAAGAACCAAGTGTACCACTGATTCTCTCATTCCAGGCAATAAAAATATAATCAAAGAAATATATCAGTATCAGTATCACACTGGTCAACCTGACACCACCAAGGTAAGTTTATGTCAAACATTTATAAGAAACTGATGACAAACATGTCTTATATTTTATCTTATAGTGGAATTTTGGGATAGGACACATGAAATAATCCTCTAAAACTGTCAGTCCAGGCTGAGTAGATAATTTGTGGAGAGCAGGACTGGTCAGTGTTTACTTTATGCTAGCATGAGACCTTCTCAGAATGGGGAATGCAGAGTTGTGCAGTGTTGCGAAGAGCAAGGAATGTGTTTCTTTATGTATATCTCGTACCGCCTTGCTGTTTTCGTTACCCTGAGGCAGTGAATTCCTCACTAGGACTGAGGCTAAATGTGCTGGATGACTCACTGTAGCATGTTGCCATTCCACTCATTTTGTAATGAGATTAAATGTATCTATGAAACAAACATAGCTTGGATATTCACTGTTGGACAGATTGATAGCCACCAAACGTTGATTCGCATTAAAATGACACCTTTCATAACAAGCACATGGCTATGGTACGTTACTTTGAATGAGGAATACAAGCCCTGATGACTCATGTTTATGTTGTAAACAGAGAGAGTAGACAAAATAACAAAAGAGGCCAGGTTGGATCGTCTCTCCAAAAACACACTGAAAGTCTTGCTTTTCCCGAGGCTTGTAAATGGTTAAAGCAGTGGAGGTAACATGTGGGTGAGGTCTGACCTGCAGAAGTCATCATTTTTTACAAGTACACACCAGCGCCAAGCTGAGGGGCACAGACGCAGTAAATAAAAGAGGAAATGAAAGAAGGAATGGCAAAACAGCTGGTTGCTATCTAGCATCCGCTAAACAAGAGAATTTCAAGATTCTGCACACCGTGAATTGATGAAATAACAAGCAATTACCTTATTGTGCTGTTTCTCGAGCATCAGTTGAGACCAAAAACAGCACCAGTGATGCAACTCAGCTGAACATGCCATTCCTGCTCCACATTTTCTGATTCTACCTTCAGACATACTGTATTTCATGATGCTTCCCATTAATTTATCTACACTACTCTACACTTTTCCTGTATGGAAAAGTATTTTATAAATTGTCACCTTGAAAACTGAAATATGCAACTGACACTAACTGACTGTAATATTCAAACAAACAAACAAACATGTGACTAGATAAAAAATATAGTCTAGATTAAAAGGTGCTGGTATGGCTTTAAGTGTTTCATATGAAAAAATTTCAATGATGAGATAAGAAAAAAAAAAAAAAACGCAGACAGATCGAGCAAAAATATTGTATGTTAGACTGTCAAGCTAGTACTTGTGGAAACACTGAGTCTAAATGAGATCGTTATCAGGTTATAGCTGCTGGCACCTTTTTCAACACACTGAAACACAGAGGCCTTGGAAACCGTTCACAAGTCCTTTCCACAGGCAACAAAGCTGTTTGTTTAAATGTATTTTCCAAAGGAGCAGATTACTGTTTTATTCAAAGTGATAATATTTTAGAGAATCCTGAATGGGGAGTTAAGGTTCTATTATTTAAGAGGCGCATTTGAAAAAGAAACAAGGAAAAACTCTTTTACCCCCTACTCAGCCATAATCTGCATACATTTCCCCTTTATTTTCCTTCATTTTCTCAATAAATTAAGGTCCAAATTAATTTCAATGTAAGTGGTAAAATTAAGGCGTTTGCTTTCGCAAGGTTTAATAAACCTACGTTTCCTATGTTTTTTTAACATGTATTTTACATACTAAAATGTCAAAATGGTCCTACCTGACTTGCCTTCAGTTGTGCTTCCAAAACAATGTGTAAATCCATGTGTATATAGTTCTTAAGCAATAATTAGGAGACAAGGCTTACCAGCTGAATACAGCATAATGATTGTGAAAGAGGATTTGAATGAATAGTGCTCATTTATTTGGAGGGCTAACTGTGGGGAAGTGGGATTATAGCCCCCTTAACTCAGGACTGGATACGTCTGCTTTTTGACAACAAAAGTACAACATAAAACCAAGTAAATATCAACAAGTGCGTAAAGGTGGATAAGAGTGAACTCAGGGCATAAGGTAGTGAGCACAGGCCCTCGACATGACCAGACTGAGTTACAGGAATGCGTAATCTCAGTACGTAGCCTGTGCAGACTTGTCTAGACTCGACCTCCAAGGCAAAATAATGTCAAACTTCAATGTCCAAAACTTTATTTGGGAAGAATGAAAACTAAAGATGACATCGCCTAAAATGAGAAAGTCCAGAATATATGTACCATACGCGACACAAACAGCTTTTGTAAGTGTTTCAGGGTCTGAAGCAGTAACCCGTTGCGCAAAAAAACTAATTGCAGCAAATTAACAAAAACACCAAAGTGCTGCTGAAACTTATTAGTCTTCTCGATCACTGACCTTGCAGATTGGCCGCTCCAGCCAGTTTCATATCCGTGGAAAAAATCTGCACACCTCCGTTCCTCAGCTCTCCAGGTAGATGGAGGTGCGTTAAGCCACTCCTTCACTCTACTCGCCCTTCGTACTTCCTAGTTCCTTCATTCTGAAGACCTGTCGCAGCTTTATGGGGTGGAGAAGAGAAGTCAGGATATATTGATCTATACTCAGTATGGACTGGAATGACTAAGTTTCAGGGCGCTTTGCAGCTATAAACCCTGGTCATTCTGATTGCTGTATAAATGGTAATTCAGGGAACAGTTTACACAGCAGATCACTTGCAGCTATATATGATTAACAGCTGCAGACAGACAGACAGATAGATAGACAGATCTAGAGATTGCCTAAAAAACATTCAAACATAATAAAACGTTTGGCAAAACTGCCATCTAGTGGATGAAAACTGGAACAATAGTTCCTCAGTTTCTCTATTGGTTTCTCTGTTTAGTCATTTCTTCAGCACGGTGGTCTGAGTATAAAGTGTAACTAAAGCATAATAATAATAATAATAATAATAATAATAATAATAATAATAATAATAATAATAATAATAATAATAATAATAAT
>JBBKCR010000148.1:7252207-7288117 GCA_037577295.1 Ladigesia roloffi | reverse complement strand
TATTTATGATTATAAATATAAATATATGTGTATTTAAATGTGTATAAATGGACACTCATTCATACAATATAATAAAATAAATTTAGATATAAAAAAGATATAAATTATATAATAAGGTCCCTTTAAGACAGCATATGTCAGTGACTACGAGCTTCAGGATTTGCCCTCTGTCAATTAAATGAGGTGTCATTTGTCCTACGCAAATTCCAACTCCACAAAAGTTTCCTAAGTTCTACCATTTTCCAAAGAAGTTAACATTTCATCATAATTAAGGAAAACTCAGCGCACCTGAAGTGGCTCATATGTTCTAGCTCGTAGAACAGGAACGGCAAGATGACATAAAGTCAGGCTGAGGTGAACAAAAATGAAGGCACAGTGACTCATGGTTTGCAGAGCTTCATAAGAGTCTTCCATTAAACTAATTTTCTTCTAGTTCTTTTAAATTCAGATACCCATATTTTTAAAAGAATTAGGAAATCCTCATATTTTTGGCTCTTACTGTTAAAAGTACCAATAATGCTTTGTTGTTTGAGTGTATTTTGACTGCAATTCACATGTAATAATGTTTCCTGTGTGTGTAAGAACACAGCTATTCATTGCACATAGTGCAATGAATAGCTGCACATAGTGGGGCTGTTTCATGGAAATGATGATTTTTACAATAATGTTGGTGTTTTTATAATTTTACAGTGAGCCCATAGCTTCTCAATAGCATCTTTCTTCTGCATTGCTGTAGGAGAACATACAAAAAAAAGGCTTAAACGCGATTTTCAAAAAACAACATTTAAAAAAAAAATCAGTTTACAAACAAAAAAGTAAAGCTTGCATGTACCATTGCATGACTAAAAAATTAATCCTTTCTAGGAATGTTGACATAAAACTCCACTTAAAAAACTTTCAGTTCCATGAAACAATCCTAAAACATTATATCCCCAGGAAAACACTACACTACAGCTACCCATTTGGAACTGCCACTAAGGCAAAGTCATTGGACAACAGCGCTCTCAGAGAAGAAAGCTAACTGCATATCACATTAGAGTTAACAGACATAGGTTATGCTGGCTTGCATTGCAAGGAGTAAAGAGACAGAACAATCCTACTCACCTAAAGAGAACCAGGCCAATTATGTTTTTGTGGAATTTCAGCCACAAAGGACATTACTAGGGATTCTGCGATCTCCTGAAGACACAGCTACATTATAGTGCACACAAGCCACATAAAACTTGCAAATGACCCTTTACAGTAAAGCAATTCAAAGACAATATGAGACAGGAAGTCTCTGCTGAGTATATTTTGAGGCATAATACACTTTCATAGTTAATGGGTAACTATGCAGGGACTAAAGAGAGATAAATAGTGCAGCTTAACATCGAAATCACTGCCCTTAACTTATAAATAGTGCTGGTTAACTATTGTGAAGTAATGACTAGAGGAAAGTAATTAGTCATTTTAGTTGTTGTAATTGAAACTAAAAAATGTGTTTATAGGCATATTACTATCGGTGAGGGATACAGTGAGAAATGTTTTTTCTACAGATGTGGGTCAAAGTGAGTGAATTTAAGTGTATACTATGAAGACACAGTGAGAAACTAAAATAAATAAAAGCTCTATAGTTGTATTGCCCTCTCAATTTGTCAAGATTAAATGTATAAACTATTATCCGCACAACTGGCAGTTTTGGTCAATTAAATGTTCAGTGTTTATGACCCACGTCTTTCATCTTGTATACTCCTCTTTGCATTGATCTCCACCAGACATATAAGGTATCATGAACAAAGAAACTCTCTGTCTGATTGATTTTGGAACATACCAGGATAAAACCCATCAGAAACGGCTGGAAAATAGAAGACAGAAAAATGGGGGAAGAATAAAAAGTAGCTGAAGATGAGCTGCGCTCACCATCTCCACTATCAGCAAAATCCAAGAGTGTTTGATTAATGAAATTTGGCAGGCATTTATCTTTCCCTTGCCTGTCCGTCGGCCCTCACCCACCCCCACCCACCTCCTCTCATAGCCGGTTCAGCTGAGGGAGGCTTGGTGAGGTGCCAGAGAACAGATCCATACTTTTTCCTGGCATGGTGGCATCTGCGACTCAGCTAGAAATCCATTCAGCACATCCCACTGCCCTGCGAGCCAATCATCAGATTAGCATCCATCGCTGCCGATCACAGAGACCTATTATAGTCTCAATATCATTCTCAGATCCATTCTTCCACATTTAGGGGCTCTACTGGACAGGTCTTCTCACTGGATGAGGAAGGAATCCGCTGCCTCAGTGGAGATGATGCCATTTAAACTGGCATAAATTACGGCACAGCGGTTAGAGATCAATGCCTAGCCGGTACTTTTGGTGAATGAGCCAAAATGTTGGAGTAATCAGTCTTGTCTCTACAGGACTACAGGACTGTCTGGCAGACTCTTATAGGAAATATAAAAGGGTAGTTGTAAAAACGACCAGATTTAAGATAATGAGATCAAAGCAGATGAACAGTTGTTGTTGAATTGTTCCATTAAGAAAATAATGTGTATGAATATTTTAGCTTCGTACATCTTAGAGGTCATAATTATCGCCAGGGATAAAAGAAGCATGCAGTAATTCAATGGAAATGTGAAGTAATTTAATATTAAATATTCCTCACTAAAATCTCACTGAAACAAGCCAAGAAATTTTGTCACACAAAAAAATTCTAAACTTTCAGTCAGTCTAACATTTGTTTGTAAATAGCAGATATTTTATCGTGATTAAGATAATTTAATAAAAATATATGCATACATTCTGTTTCTTGAGAAGAAAAAAAAATGTTGGGCCCATTTTGTCTCATTTCTTGTCACAAAAATAGGAACTCAAACCTAATTCATTTACATTTAATGAGCTATATAACTAAAGGTGTAATGACAATTACATTTCAATAGAGCAGAAAATCAAAAAGGAGGTCTGGGAGCCAATAAGAATATATTATCCTAAAATGAATGCTGGCAGAATCACAATAAATGAGCATTACATACGTTCCCAATAGAAGAACAGATTGTATATTAAGCAATAACTATGTTGCACACAACAGAGTTCAGTAAATGGATAAGTGAAGTCAATTTGTGCTCCCATAGAATTATTCAACAAGGCAGCATCCTTCATCAGAAGACTCATGCTTGTGGTTTATTGTCTTAAACTGCACTTCACAGGTGGACTTAGTTCTGTGATTCTTCTAGCTGAATATATACTATACTTCAGCAAGCTGCAGACAATTTGTCCATTGTAAAAATTGGTTCACAGTAATATTTTACCCTGATAATTATGCATCTTCCACTGGAAAAAGCCCCACAAGTTGCACAAGTTGTACCAGAATACAACATGTTAGAAAAACTTTCAATTTCCATTTTAACTGCTTATTATGGGGTGGAGGTAGCTCAGTGTGTAGGATACCTGCCTCTGGACCATAAAGACCATGAGGTCTTGGGTCCAAATCTTACCCCCAGTCCCACCACTGGGTCCCTGAGCAAGACCCTTAACCCCAGGTTGCTCCAGGGAGACTTTGCATAAAGGCGTCTGCTAAATGCCATAAATGTAAATGTATTAATAATTTATAAACTTACCTGGTAATAAATATATAATTACCTTGTAATAAATAATGTATAAACCTTTTTATAGTAAAGGGTTACCAATCAGGTTCTAAACGGCTCTCATTGTGTGCACTATGCAGCAGAACCAAAAGCTTACCTGGAGAGGTATGCTACAAGAATGTAAGACTGCCTAATTCTTCACTTTTATTTAGCTGCTCGGCTGTTTCCTGCCATTAAGAAAATCTTTTAGGATGCCATGTAGTGCTTTTTCAGCTGACATGTTAAGGAGAAAGCCTAACAGCTAGCCAGCACAGCAGACAAACAGCAGTTTTATTCCCCTCAGATTTCAAACTTACAGATCAGCTTATCCTGCTTGCCCTCCACCACATTGCCTCACTTAACCTCTACACATACAGGGCCAAAATAAACACTTTTCCTTGTACAGATGGAACACGCTGCAGAACCCAGAATAGCAAGAATAGCCCCAAGCTGGTAAGCAATGAATAGCTTTATCCTGGATATAGGAAAAAAACGAAAACCATGAAACCAAAACATCGTCACACTTAATCATTCCAGAACACAACCATTATTTTTTAGATCTAATTTACCATTAGCTAGCATTCATTTTTAAGTGTGTGTACCCCACAACACATTCAAATGTCTTGGGATCAACACCATGTGTAGCATACTTTAATTCACTGTGTGGAGAGGGCTGACTGTAAATGATTTAAGGAGGTCGATATAGTCAATATTTGCAGAATCTCCAGCCTTTTTGTCCACAGACACTACATGAGTCATGGATGAAACCAGGTTTATTAAACAATACTCTGCTCTGCCTGGAATTGTTAGATTCTGTCATCATCACCTAACCTCATTTAATGGAGTGCTTATTCCCTGATACAGGTATGGGACAGTATTTAAATGGTGAAATTTTAGTGCTTTAGGTAGAGAGATGGAAACATACTTTCTTCCTATCAGTTGGTCTATCCATCCATCTATGCACTGAGAATTTGTTTTCTTAGAAAAAAACGAATATAAGGACCAGCTGCTAATTCTTTCTTAAATTTTTTAGTCAAAGCAAACAGCTCAGAGGGTCAGAGAATTAGACTTATTGGTCATTGCTGGATTTTTGGATTTTTTTACTGGCTGTACTTTATTTATTTTTTAAATTGAGATTTCTAGTGCTCTAAAAGATGTTTGCACAGACACTGCATATAACAGAAGCTTTGGCCTCTGGAAGCTCCAGGGAGTGGGAGGAGAAAATGGGTCATCTCTCATCTGCCCAATTCATTATTTACCAAACAGAAATGGAGAAAATGCGTTTGCTGACCTCAGCAAAACTGCCAAACACAAACCTTCATATGCAAACTTTGAACACTACTGACACGATTACTACACACACACATAAACAATGAAGTTACTTTCTCCAAAATATTCTCTTTCTCACAGATTGAGTGAAAAATACAAATCTTCCTACAAATGTGTTGGAATAGAGATATTTATTTCTCTTCAGGTTGCAATATTCATACCTCTCACATAGCTCGTGTTTGCCAGAACCAGCATTCAGCCCCTGGTTTCAAGGCACTCTCAGATGGATAGACCACACATTCATAATCTGTATCCATCAAGACGATCTGTTTAGACATTTTTCAGGCTCAGACAGATGAAACAACAGACCTCTATTCTCTAATCACTTTTTCTGCTTTGGTCGATGTACTTATTTCTCTACTCTACCTCTTCCCTTTGCTGCTGAAAGAGCAATTCTCAGTCTCCTCAGTCGCAGTAATGGTCAGAATGACAAAGATGCTTTGTTCAGCTTATTAGCGAGGAAGTGGCCAACTTCCAGCAGAGGTCTTGTAAATCTAGTAAAAGACACAAGTTAGGGGGTGGAGGGGGTGTGGTGTCAGGATTCTGCTCCTTCTTTGCATTTGCAGTTTCAATGAGACTTTAAAACAAGACCACAGAAACAGCAAGAAAAGAACACTGTATAAGTTGTCTCGTCTTCTGGTTGTCTTTTTACACTAATATATTAATATATGTGGTAGAGAGTGACTAATCAATTGTACAGCAAGTGATGTACAGTCTGTAATTGTAAATATATAAAATAGACACATATATACCCATGGTAAAATGGCCAGTGCACACAGGTACTACCATGTAGGTGTTTCAGACAAACTGGCATCTCACTGTTCACCTCACGTAGGGGAACATGTAGGAATAATTTGAATGATGGTTAAAACAGTCCTTGAACCTACAGGAACAAATAAAGTCCAGAGTTGATTCCCCTTGAGTCACTCAAGCCCCTGCAAGTTCAACTCGCTGGTGCTCTAATGGCCAAAGGCTAAGGCTTCAGTGCTCTTTCAGAGCTAACCTTTCCTTTCAGAAGCATTTCACTAGGCTTTCACTGAGCCTCTTTATCACAGTGAGGATTCCAGTAGGAGTGAATGCAGAAGGAACTGGCAACCATTGACCAGGGCAGATAGAGCATAGAGAGAGGTCTGTGAGTGACAGCTCAAAGATAAAAGCTGGTCAGGTAAAGCAGAGAATAAGGACACTTTCAGAGAGAGAAAAGGGCTGTTGGGTATTATGTGTGCCAGCATGAGGCAGGATCCATGCGGAGAGAAGAACGCAAGACACCTGGTAGAACGTCTTACAGGTTTCTGTAATTTCATCCAAACTGGGACTGGTGCGTAAGGTGCGTCGGCAATCTACACCCATGTATTTTGGAATGAGAGTATTTGCAGGGTGCATGCCCACTGCTTAGTGTGTTTGCAAATCAGAAAAGTATGTTTGTGTGTTGGTGTCTGTGTGTGAGAGCCGTCCTGCTGGTGTGACTCATGCTTTATTCAGAGCAGGCTCTGCAGGGGGCATTGCTTCAGCTCATCAGCACAGCCGCCCAGCTGCTAAAGCCCAGAGGGAGGCAAGCTGTCTGTGTCACTCCAGCATCGGGGAAACCAACATTCAGCGCTAAACGCTCCCGCATCCCTGTCAACACTAGCGGTGCTACAGGAGTGCCAAAACATGTGCAGTTTGTGCAGTAAGTGTAGGGGTGTGCTTACGGAAATAAGAAAATTATTTCATCAGGTGGTGGCCAATCAGATTGTGGAAATGTGGGGCAATAACTCTCCCAGCTAATATCATGCACATAGTCAGGCTAAATACTGACATTAGCACACAGAAATGCTTTTAGCATTGAAAAAAGTCTTGTAAAGCAGGAAGTGGATACACTGTGTGGAAAAAAGTAATGTAACCCATGTGAACATTCAGCAGGAGAGTTACATTGGTTAAAAAAAAGAAAATCATACCCCTGTAGTGATCTCCAAAGCATTGCACCACCTCGTAAGATGGTGGCTGTCTATGTTTACTAGTTAACTAGAATTTTAAGTAGTTACGTATTTACATGTTTCTTTGGGTTCTTAGGATGGTGTGAGTGAAATGAAAAAATCTAAATAAAATAATATAATACAAATTTAAATCATCTTTACAATATGCTTACCACTGGTTAATAAGCACTGTGTACAAAATCACTATGCTGAACCACATAAAACTCTTGTTTAGTAACTGCATTAAGTCGGCAGAGTAAGTACATAAACACACCTGAACCTAGTTAGCCAGTACAGAGAAATAATGTTTATCTTTATTTTATCACATAAAGACAACACACTTAAGAGCCTGAGCCCATTCCCAGCTGCAGAATGTATTCTGAGAAAACATGACTATGATTATTCTAGTACCAGAAGTCATTTAAATTTTAAGGCCAGGGGCAACGCCAGGGGAGGAAAGGTTAGAACGATTCCAGGGGCCCAGCACTGACATGGGGCCCTATTAGGGGCTAGTAATATTATCTTAATAATAATGTTGCCCAAAATGGGGCCCAAGATTTCTGGCGGCACCCCTGTCTAAGGCTATTAAGAAATATCTGGTGATATAGTCCAAACACCCAGCAGGTGTCATGCCCTGGCCATTGGATTCTCCATTGTCATGTACATAAGTAATATATAATATCTGTTAAACATCATCGTTACATCATCATTTACATTTGTCAACATGTTACACCCTGCTGAAAGGTGCAGTGCCCACAGAGGAATAGCACTAATTATAAATGACAAGACATCACCACTGGTATAATAACAGTCTTATTGTATCTATCTGGTCATTGCAAGAAGCAAAACAAATTAAAAGATTAAATGTATTTTCCAGCTTTTTATAACCTAATCTTTACTTCTAGCATCTGCATTTTAAGGTTGATTCATCAATCGCCCATTGGCTTCAATTAAAAGTGCATTTCAACTGTTCAATTAAACAGTATCAGGTTTCAGTTCTTTTACTAAATAAAAGGAAATGTTAAAACTGTTCTTCATATAGAGCAGACCATAAAGGGTGAGTAGTTATTCCAAACAAGCAGCAGCCTGATTCCATTTGTTTTATCATTTGGTCTTAGTCTTTATCATGCAAGCTACCACTGAAAACCTGCAGTCCCACCGGCCCTTTGCGCACAAGACTGGGACCCCCTGGTACAGAGATAGATGTTTGACTAAAAATGCTGGAATTCTTTAAAATGACAAGACATGAGAAATCCCTGCATGGACCCAAAACAACAGAAACGTAGACTGAAACATTTCCAGTGACCACAAATGCAACCCTAAGAAAGCACAATGAACCATTAGCTGACAATATTCCTGCCCTAAAGCAGGTATGTTCTCATGAGAAAGGCCTTCTGCATGCCATGGCTACAGAAAACTAATATTCCCGTTTAGTGGCTCCTGCTGCTTTAGGCATGAAGAATTCATTAACTGAAGCTTGCCCATGTAAACACACTTTCTTTTTGCTCTATATTTAACATTTGGGACAGTGCAAAATACACAAAATTTACATTAATACATTGATTTTATTAAGAATTATTACCAATAGAATCTTGAGGATAAATTTGATTAACTACCGTTCCTTTTTTCTAGTACAACTATTATATATGAATGACCATATCAGGTTTTATTCCCCTATAATTTCTTCTTTTTATCCTTGGATTAATGGTAGTAATCATCTTAAAATAGTCTTAAAATAGTGGCTTTTACAGAAAAGGCTGACATCAACAAGTTTCTTTAATTGTATTGAGGACTTTAGAGCTCTTTTCCTGAGCAGTGAGACTCAGCGCTCTCTGCAGGCTGTCAGTCCAAATGAATCATTCATGTGCTTAACCAGTGTGAGGCCGGGTTCCAAGGCCATAACTGGGCTGGAGCCTCTGCTCTTTCACTTAACCAATAACAAAATGAGACTGCAGGGCAGCACGCCATGAGTTCAGGTGAGGCCAAATAGCAAGCCACAGTATAAAGAAATTTGTGAGGCAAAAACTGTAGACGCCATTGCAGCTAAAAAATGGACCAAAACCAAATATGTTATCCACTGACAATAAAAGATTATAATGAATCTACATTTCAGAGGAAAAAAACTCTGCACAGAACCTAAGTGATGTTTTGTATGTGCTTCTTACCCTCTTGCGGAGGTTGCAGGTGAGGATGAGGTTGCGAGAGAAAGAGTTTGCAAAGGCCGTGTAGAATTCCAGCACCTTGAGTAGAGCCTCCCTTCTGATCACGTGAAGATCACAGTAGGTCAGCGCCCTCACGTTGGCACAAGCATGAGCGAGTGTAGTCTCCTTCCAGAACACGTCGCCAAACACATCGCCCTTCCCTGAAACAAAATATAACAATATGTCCTGAGTTACATCACAATGGAATCTACATATAACCACATAAATGGTAAATTTCCCATCGTGAGTGTGTTAGCAAATTATAGGCAAAATAAGTTAAATATCTAATGCTCAGTTTGCTTCTTAAGCTCTCCACTAGATTGGCTAGTCGAATTTAGTTCCAAGTAATAGACATTTGATATTTTGTTTTAAAATAATAGTTTAAACTTAATACCATCTAAATTAATAGTTAACATTCTAATTAAAGAATTAAAGGAATGCCTTGTCAATACATTTCCAAAAAACTGCCACTTTCCCCAGACATAGTTGATCAGGATCCTAGATGATCATAGTAGATCAAGACAAAATGTTTACTCTAAATTGTCTAAAAAATGTCTTAATTTGTGCTTTTGTTTCTTTAGTATAGAACTGGAGTTAAGAGGCTAACAGTGCTCAAACTGAATCCAGCTCCTCATTAAAGTGGTGTAGAATTACGGTGTGATTTAGGACACAGTCTCCTTTCCTGTGATTTATACAGTAGAACAGAACTGTTTCTAAATGTGTTGCTGGCAGCCTTTTTTACACATCAGGAGTGTTTTTCACAGACTGCCTCTGAAGTCTGAGGTCTGATCTGAAACTTCTAGTTATTTAGGAGAGGATACTGATCTGAAAGCTGTAGCTCACAGTGAGTCAATGCTGTGTCCTAAGTCACATGAATAAATCCGTGTCCCCTTGTGAATTTGAAGCAAGTTTCTGGCAGAAACCATGTTTTTGACAGAAAACATGTTATGGTACACGAGAATTTGTCCATTAGCCTCGAGGCTGTAATTCCAAAAAAAGCAGAATCCAAACATGTCCTGCATGACCAAGTACATCTGAAGAAATCAATTATGTAATTATGTTTAATTATGGTACTAAATGTTTAATATCTTTAACGAACTTAACTTCGAAATGAACCTATTATAATATAATACTCTTGGATGTAATGGTTTCATTTACTAAAAAATCCTTCGGTTTGTTATGAAGGAACACAAGTCAGTGAAGCACTATGTAGCTGCTTGTTGAGATTTTTATGATTCAGTAAAAATACTACATCTGAAATCGACTTTGTTTGGGCCAGGTCCTTAATCTGGTTTCCTCCAGCGTATTCGGCTGGCTTTTGATGAGGGGCATAATTAGGAGCCCAGCAGGTTCAGAGTGGTGGGTTCAAGTAAACGCCTCAGGGATAATTAACACACAGCGTCTTATTTCATTTCATATTCATTAAGGCAAGAGAGCATCTGATCTGATACCCCATTAGAGCAATGAGACTTTAAGTTCCTTTTCTGCAGCTTCTAATCAGACCTAATGTGATGTCATTGGATGAAAATGAGGGCGTCAGTGTCAAATTCTCGTGCTCACAAGCGCATCAGCATTATTCAACTCATAAGAGAGATCACAGAGTAATGCCCGTTTTAATAGAGGAGGGAAGATATATTTATTATATTATTTAATCTGGGCATTCCACATAGACTGTTTTAAAGAATTGGCTGTTGTTCATTTGATGTAGAGCCCTTAGCTGCATTTTTAATGGCCTTATTAATGCTTTTTTTGTAGGTAACAAGTAAGTAATAACAAAAACAACTGAACCAAATTAGTTGAGCATATATACAAGGAAAAAATCCAACATTCTTACACTTGTCACAAAATCACCAGTGATGTTCATCGGTTTGGAAGGTTTGTTTTACTGCTTTATATTCCTCTGCCAGCAGATTCAAGTCTACAGTCCTGACTACACTGGAGGCTCTGAAAAATCCTGTCACATCCATGAGAAAAAAATACAACCTGGAATGGCAGAAGCATCAGTCTGTGCAGTTCCATTAGAGTAGAATAATTATGTAGGGAGAGCAGGGAAACAAACCCTATACATAATTCAACAAGCGGTTGAATGTAGGTTTTATTTGGCTTAGAAGATGACACAAGGCAGATAGAAAAAAGTGAAAAAAGTGCACCATTCATTACTATCTGTAAGAGTCGCCAATTTCCTTATGCTCTTTTTATACAGGAAAATAAAGAAACCACCATTTTTAGTCTCAGCAGGGATTTGTTAAAGTCTTTTAGAACACAATAGCACCAGGTGAGTAATTACGCAGAGCTGAGCTTCCTTGAATCTTATATGTGCAACAAGACAAATTCTCCATCTTGTAAGGACTGTAGAAAGCTCCCTAACAAGATTTTTTCTCTGCTGTTAAAACTCAATTAATTCATGTGCTGATCTAGGCACAGGGGACTGCAGCACTCAGCATACGCTTGGTAAAATTGACTGTACACTGACTTTACACTGCAGTCCAATAATCTTATTTTAAGGGGCCATGTTCTGCACTTTTCATGTGCTGTTTTCCTAAAGTCCCCTTCGCTGCAATAACAGCCTCTTCTGAGAAGGTTTTTTTTAACTAGATGTTGGAACATAACAGTGAGGATTTGATTAATTCCTAAACATGATTGATAGTGAGGTCAGCAGGGTTCGAAATTAACACCCGCCAACCCGCCATGTGCGGTTTAAAATAATTTTGGCGGGTATTGATAAAAACTTCCCAGCCAGTTTGCCCGGTGATGCATGAGCCAATCATGCAAATCATGTCAGAGATGCTCTGGTTTGTTTGTCCCCTCCGTTCTGCATTTCACATGAACGCTACTCTACGGGTGATGTTTTAGATACTTTTAGCAGCAGCGTGCAGATACTATACGTTTCGGTTTTTGGGTCCAATCAACAACAAGAGCGCGAAAATACAAACAAGAAATAGGAACTATCGGATGAGCGAAGAGGACTGAGCTGGACAGTGAAATAAGGTAAATTAAAATGCTGCGATGGTTAGGACAGATGTCAGGATCAGGAAGAGGTGAGAAGAGGATGGAGGCAGAGTACGAAAATGTTGAAAGAGCGTGCAAAACAAAGGGAAGGAAGTTTAATTGTAAATGGCAGACAGGTCGTCATTGGCTAGTGTTTGATAGTAAAAATGCGGCCATGTTTTGTCAGATTTGCCGTGAGTACACTAAAGAAAAAAATAAAACTAACAGTTTCGTGGTGGGGACCAGTAATTTTAAAATCGAGGCAGTAAAGGACAACGAGAATGCTCAAAGTCACCAGGAGAGCCTTCAAAAAAAAATGCTAAGATGGTTCCCGTTGAAGACAGTGTTGCAGGGAGAAACTTCACTTCACTGTGGACTTTGGAGTTGGAGAAGATGCAGCTTCTTTTAAGAAATGCCCATGTCATTGCAAACAAGGGCAGACCTTTTACCAACTTCACATGGATGTGAATCGACCATTTTATTTACATGTTCAGAATCAGTGCATTTAAAATGATAGTGGCGTACATGCTATGACAAAGGAAATGTTTGATTTTTTTTTTTAACCTCACTGAAAAGTAAATATACTCTGTAGGCAGTAATATTGGCATTATTCACATGATAATAAATTTAGGGTGGACAGGAAGAAAGGCTTGAAGATTGGACAGACATATACAAATAACCATCAAGCAAAAGAGTTCACACACTTAACAGTAGAGGATGAGAGGAGAAAGATGAAGGCAAGATTATCAGATGGCAAGTTCATCTCAGTCATATCAGACGGATCCCTGGACAGTGCAGTGATGGAAGTAGAAATGGTTTATGTCAGGAGTGCTAGTGAAGGAAAAGTCAAAGCTGTCTCAAAGCCAGATGCTGCAAATATAGCTGAGGCTGTGTGCAGTATAATGAACAGTGATCATAATCTCTTATTTTCACCATGTAAAAAATTGTCTAATGTAAATTCTGATTGGCTGGTAACTTCAGAAACTTGCCACCCACTTTGGCTGGTGATCAAAAAAGTTAATTTCGAACCCTGGTGGTCAGATACTGACGCATAGTTAGATCTGCATCTTTTTATCCCATAGGCTACATCACTATCACAGAAACTACAGTTCCACATCAGTACCGCCCAATATGGGAAGCTTTTCTACACTTCTAGGCCCTCAAAATTTGAAATTAAGACCTTGTGTGTAGCTTCTTATGCTTATTTTAAGTTGAGTTCGCTAGATTTCTCTACTTTGAAGGGTTAGGTTTGGACAGACGTATTGTACACTATAAGACATAACATTAAAACTGCCAGGTCTGCCCTGTCTAGGCATGGATTCCACAAGAACTCTGAGGGTCTGTAGTGCTGGCACCAATACATGAGCAGCAGGTCTTTTAAGTCAAATAAATTCTGAGGTGGGCCCTCCATAGATAAAGATAAAGGGGAAAAATGGCCGATGCTCTTATACAGAGCAGCTTACAATCATTTATCACTGGGAACAACTGAGGGTTAAGTGTCTAGGGTGCAACGTTAGAAAGTAGGTATTCAAACCAGTGGGTGTTGAAATATTGGAGTCCTGAATTATATTTTAAAGACAATGAATCAGACCTCCAGTATATTAGGGGCAAAAATGTGACCTCGCTTACCTAGAATGGCGATGACTTCATCATCCTGTATGACCTCCAGTGACCCGGACACCACAAAGCAGAGTGTGTCGACGCTCTCTCCGGCGTGGAAGATGAGGTCTCCAGGGGCGCAGTGTGTGGTCTGGAACTCCACTGCCAGAGAGCGCAGGCAGCCATCGCTGGCCAGCCGGAAGGCAGGGTGCTCATTAAACACCTGCCGGTTCAGGTGGACGCAGATGTCAGCCCGCATGTCTTTAGGACAGATGGAAAGAACCTGCGCAAAGAGAGGAGGCAATGCTATCACTACACATGCTGCATGTGGTGTGTGTCACTCTGCGTATGCAGATGTGAAAGGATGAGACTCGGTGTCAACATCGTGTAATGTCCATCACCAGTCTTGCTGTCTGGACTACAGCCGACTTGATACAATCAGAGCGAAGTCTAGAGAGAAACAATTCAACGAGTGTCTGGGTCGTAATTTATGCAGAGTAATGTGGCGGAGATGGAACACATGAAAAACAAACAGAAACAAACTCAATAAAAAAAAACAGCACTGGCAGTGAATTTAGCTTCTTTTAGCATAGTTCATTACTTTTCCCATGCTGGAGAAAAAAAAGAAACAAAATAAGAACTTGCTCAGCTGCTGCTGGTATTTGCAAATGTCAGTTTCTTAGCACACATGAATATTTCATTTTGCTTCTGTCTAGAGTTATAATTAAATTAAGTGTGAGCCGAAGGACCAACATACAGCTTCCTTCCCTCCTCTCACAAAATAGAAAGTTATTATAGAAAAGAAAACATAGGGGCAAATATCATCAGTAATCCTGCTGACTGAAATAGCTGGCCAAGACTAGACAGACGACCTTTCATTTTTCATTATGCAGGTGAATGATCACACTGATCGCAACAAAAGCAAATATAACATTCTGTTATTGAGTTGTAGAGTACAGCTTATTTAGCACATATAAGCCATGCATCTGCAACAACCCCTGCTATTGATCCACTACACCAGAGTCAGGTCTCTGTAGTATTAGTTCGTTGTAAGATGTTTGATGTTTAACCCTCTTTGAAAGCTGTGTCAAGGCCTGTAAATTTCCTTTAAATTCCTTTTAGTGATTTATCCAGACATGATCCACCCCCCTTGTCTCTTTGGGCCCTTAAAGATTGATCTGCTAAATGCTCCATGCTGGCACTGGTGGACAAAACTGTAGAAACCCAGAGGAAGATGGAACAATAACAGAATGATTCTATACCAGCGCGCTCTATGCTCCTGCTGCTAGAGATCTTATTATAGCCTGTTGAACTCAGATACAATAACGCCTAATAATTTCCGAACCAAAAATATTCGCACATAGATTCTCATTTTCAATGTATATGTCTTTGCACTGATATGTGAATATATTTTTTTAATATATCTTCGTCTGTGTTCCCAAAATGAAAACAGAGGCAATAAAACAACCTTGAATGCTAGTTAAGTCCTTTCAATCCATTCAGCATAAAACATAAGCTGCCAATTGTAAAGAGCAGCATTACATGCTATTTTGAAATGGTGAAAGAGATATGAGATCTTGATTGATCCACATTCGAATCCAAAAATCTCAGTTTCTAGGATACCCAAATTCACTGTATGTTTAGGAACATATAAACTGTACATATTCTGAGTGATAAATAAAAGTATTTTTTAAGATTATTTCTAAATACACAGCCCATATATTGCACTGATAAAAATATTCTCTTTCTTATTCATCCTTTACATGGCAGGAGTGTAAAGTTTGACTGCAGGATGTGCGAATGCCCTCTTGTATCACACCTGTTGCTGCACTGATTGTATATCAGTCTGAAGCTGAAAGTTTTACCCTGCTTGATGTGAAACCATGTAGGAGAGTTTGTCTATTGTGTGCCACAATTTAGTTAGTACCCTCTCCTAAAAAAAAAGTTATTGTCCAGATTGGGCCCAAACGACTTGAACAGCCCCTCTTACCAGTTTATTCACTCTCCTGGCTTCACCTGCCTTTTTTTGTATTTATCAATACCAATTTTATTTGTCTCATGCATAGTCATACAAGTTTAACACACAGTGAAATGATTTGTCATTCACTCAGTGAAGCAGGGGCCTGGCGGGGGACTGTACCTTGCTCAAGGTAAACTCTAATAATAGCAGTTGGGATTTTAACCCCAATCCTCAGATTGCAGTGCCAACTTCCTAACCACTACTCCATCCAGCTCCCATTAGCACTACTACACAATAAAAGTCTTTGGTCAAGACTCATTCACCAGTCTTGTTAAAATGGCAGAGCTATAAATCACTCTGGATAAGAATGGCAGATATTTTATAGATTTTTATTCATGTACATATTTACAATTAAACTTCATCTCAAGCACCAGCAATCACAGCCAGGAACAGCTAAGAATATGGCTATAGGTCAGTATTTATGAGATGTGACAACTGAAGAAAAAATAATTTCCCTGAAAAGCTAGTGCATTTATTTGGAAAACTGTTTTACTGCCAATTAAACATTTAATCACACTGGTATGGCTTCATGGGAACTGTGCAGTTTGGATGTGTGTTTGTGTATGTGTATGTGTGTGTGTATGTGTGTGTGTGTGTGTATATGAAAATATCATTCTGAGGAGGTAGCGGTATTAATGTTAGATTATTAAGTGCCAAGTAAAAAAGTGGCAAAACGCGCTGGCTGCATTCTCATGCTAATGGCTCCATTAGAGGCTGTGGAACAGACGTTGAGGCAGCACAATGGAAAATGAATTAGACCTCATCTCTCACACTTCTGTAGAACTTAATTAAAGTGCTGCAGAGCCCACTTCGCACCAAGAGGTCTGACAAAATATCAGGTTTCAGGCCAGATTTGGGCTAACTTCCCAGTTAAAATCAGGAAGCTTGGGTCAGGTTCAGGTTTTTCAAAGAATTACATTTACATGTGGTAGATTTTGCACAGTTTCCATGACTATAAATGCATTAGTCTATTAGTGTAGTATCTAAAATACCAGAAGATCTTAGCATGACATATTCAATTACTCTACAAAACCATGCCTGTAATAATTGACTGTGTGTGCACAGGTTCAGGTTTATGTTGGCTTCACATTTCACCATACCAGGTGGTTTGGGACAAATTGGGTCTCAAAATTAGGGGTAATGTTTGGGTTCAGGTTTCATACTTGTGCCAATTTCCACTTCTAAATGGTTCTAGGAAGCACTCATGTGACAAATTTCTACAACCACAGCAGTTCTAAACCACTTTGTTTTAGACACTGCTCTGGGTTGCTAAAGCATGAATGGAAGGAATCCATGCATTAGCATAGTAGAAGGAATTTTTATATATAGATCACTTTATTTGAGGTTAAAAATATCTTCCAGTTCATCCCAGAGGTAATGAAAGATCTCACCTAGCAGTTGATGAATACATTTACCCAATCAGATCCATTGCAGGAAAATAAGTACTCACTCTGCTAATGTCAAAAGCACCCAAGGAAATTCCAATTCTTTTTCACAGCAAATTAAATCCAGGTATGCTCCATGAACCCAAGGCAGGAGGTTTCTAAATTGTTTCACTCTTTTCTTGGAGTTTTATATAAAACCTCATTCTAAAATCACCACTAAATCATGTTTCTCCCACAATGCAGCAAAGAAACTGCTATTGCTGACATGTTTTATCATTGCAGAATATAACATTTCTAAAGAGATCACACGCTAGAAGTAAATAGTGCTGAACTTCTTTCTCAAAGGCAGCTCTCAGCACACTGACGAGCGATGCTCACTGGAGCTTTTTTACGCCCACGGCACTGCGGGCAATAATGTCGAACCCCCGCTGACTTCCTATGAGTTTTCTCTAAAATTGGATTTCAGCCTTTCAAACCGCATTTAAAAGATTATCTTTCTATACCAATAGACAAACCTCAACTAACCTACTCTGGCAACAGTAATTCATAATCGTCAGACACATTCACAATAGAAAATGCTTATAAATAGTTGTTATGGATCTCAGGTCAATATGCAAGAGACAATAAGTTGGAATATTTTATCGCCCAGTGTCAGAAAAGAGTTGTCACATTTTATTTCAAGGAAAATGGCACATTTGCTTACCTCAATGTACTGGGTTGACACTTTTTTATGAACCCTGTGTTTCTTTTACTTTAATGCATAAAAAACCCAAAATCAAACTTTACTTATCACAAGGTTTACTCATTCATTCACTCTCTGTATCCTCTTAATCCTCAATAGGGTCTTGGGTCCCTGGAGCATATTGGGGTCAATGGGCATGAGACAGGGTCTCACACTAGACAGTGCAAGGTTTATTAAGAAAACAGAAAATAAATCCAGTAAAGAGATTAAATTTAATTGCTTTTAGCATTTAATATCCAGTGTTGGTTCCTGGCTTGTTTGGTGAATACGGTCATTATCACAGGTTTGTTTTCACACAGAGGATTTTTTTGCGAAATGTGGATCGTTTGAACAATAACAGGTTTATACCATTTACTGGTTTTGGACAACAGATAGATGATGATTGCCAATAGGCTCATTTCTTTGGTGTGCTGTCGATGTTCAAACTGTGATTAGTGGTTATACTTTCTGTCTCCTTACTTGCAATAGAATTTAAACACTGACAATAAGAGCCATTATACTACTAGCAGACTTAAAACACTTAATGGACCACACCAGAATGAACCTGAGACCACCCTGGTTCAGAAGAGCCAGGGATTAGGTCTCTGGAATGAAAACATCTTTCAAACACAGCTAAATGTGGTCTGACAAATATCCTATCCCGTTGAAATGTGGTGCTTATTTATATGTGAGTATTTATAAATCATCATGTCAGAACATGTTAATAGTTTGAAGGACAATATCTAGACAACTAAAGCTATGCATGTGTTCAGAGGGAATCCTCAGTGAGAAGGACAAATTGTTGGAAAAACAACATGGACTTGTGTTCCAACATGGACTTGTGTTCCAATATCCATTCAATAGGCAGAAGGGTTCAAGGACCAGAAAAAACAACTAATTAAGAAATAAACTTCCCTTTATCTAAAAATCGAGGGAAAAGATGGGGACACAAAGTTATTTTGTGAGATAAAAATAATAATCCCTTAAAGGCAAAGCAAAACTGAGACAAAACCTTTTTGTGGAGTGACGCATTAACTTCTATTCATACCACAGGCTTAGTTAACACATTGTATGAAGTATTGGGGCTGTGTTCAGGGTTTGGCCTAGGATTCTCACTTCCAGTGCAAGCTTAATGCATAAGCATACCAAGACATTTTGGACAATCTATCCAAATTTGTGGACATAGTTTGGGGAAGAACCCATCAAACATCTAGGATGAATTGGAACAGAGATTGTGAGCCAGACAACATCAGTCCCGGACCTAATAAATGCTCTACAGAATGAATGAGTACAAATTCCCACAGAAACCCCAAAATCAGCAAGAGTGGAAGTTGTCATATTTACAAACTCCATAATAAAGTGTCCGTATTTGATTGCAATGTCATTAAAATCCCTTTCAATCTAATGTTCAGGCCTCCCAGTACTTTTGTCCATATAGTGAGCATTCAACCAAGCAGACATGGCTTTTTAAACAGATGCTTTGTGGACTGCAGGAATAGAGATATAGATAACACACAAAAAGCTTCCTCACCTTCTCCGTGTCTATGCCTTTGGACATAGCCCAGGTGGAGACAATGTAGTCCATTACTCTTTCACTCAGGCCTTTGGGCACCTGATAGAGCTTGAGAAAGTCCCGCACATTGTTCAGCATCTCGTGGTAGCGATTGGTGTTGGTGTACATCTGCTGGAAGATGGTGGTCACGTTTCCAAAGATGGTGGCATAGAGGAGAGCTGTGAACAAGAGATATGGAAATCTTAAGATCCCTTCAGAGAGCTGCTGAATAAAAATCAAAGGCCAGACTGAGGCAAGAGTTTGTGGAAAATCTGTAGAGAGATCAGGGCTGTGCTACTAGAGGGAAAGGCAATGCTGGTTATTAACTTTCCCTCCACTGTTTCACTGCAGTAGGTTGCTTCTCATTTTCTCCCACTAAGCATCCTAAGTACATAAGCATAGATGTGTCAAAGTGCTAGAAGCAAAGTAAGACTCCTACCTGACTGTCAAAGCAAGCAGAAAAACACTTATTTTATATAAAGTAGGTACACAAGTTACTTCATTGTCAGCTCTTTTTTAATTCATTGATTTACACATGGGGAGGCAGCAAGTTATAATATAAAATAAAATAAGAAAATACAATAACATACAAAATGCAAGAAAGAAATGGCTTAATTTGTCTTCTTGGAATCATTTTGCAAAATAAAAGCAGTAGAAAATAAAATACAAAGACTCTAAACAAGTCCGAGCAAAAAAGTATAATAAGAATAGCTCTCATAAATTGGATAAAAGCTAAGAAGTGTCTTATCTCAGCATCCAGTAGGCAGTTATTACATGCTAATGAGGTACTGCATCAGTATGCCTTTTTACCAAATTCCTTTAATGAGAACAGTACATTCAGAACCAGTGAATCCATTTATCTAGCGAGGTTTTCAATCATTCTAAATATAAGAGATAATGTAGAATGGTTACTGTTTCTATCCAGTCTTATGAATAAATAGAACACAATAAATGATAGTTGTGTACAGAGGGGACTTGTATCTGATGATCTAATGGCTTTATGAATACAGAAGTGATCACATTCTTACTGATAAGAGGCAAAATAGATGGCTTTCATCCACTGAAAGAGGAAGTGTAGGTGTATTTAGCCTTTACTTTTAAGAGCACCTGAGAGAGTTGTCCTGGGTAATGCCAAGCATCTGGCAGATTGGAATGATATGCATCACAGGAGCAGTGTGCTGGCCTTTCCTCTCCCAAAACAGTGCTACTGTCATGCACCAGACATTAAAAATGGCCTAATTGGAAGAAATGCTTGGACTTATATTGGAGGAAGTATCACAAATAAATCTGAAGGAAGTTAAAGTCTCCAAACATAGTGCATGGAACACGACTGCAAGTAACCAAGCCGTGCAATTAATGAGGTCCGAAGACATGTACAAAACAAACAAAATAATGTTTAAGAACAATCACAAACAAGTCTGAAGAACTATGTAGCCAAACCAAGTGTATCGAACACTGACTGTAAGTTACAAGACTGTGCAATTAATGAGGGAAATGAAATATGGAGCCTGCTGTGTCTAAGATATGCACAAAATAAACATAAAAACGTCCAACACAAACAGTAATATGAAGTCTGCTTGAAAATGCTACTACTAATTATCCCATTCCTACTGTGTGTCATTGTATGTCATTCCAGTTGAACAGACCTCTGCGTTACAAATGGATTGTTTGGTATAATCAGAATGGCATCACACATTGCTTTACTACACTCAAACTTCTCTTTCAATCACTGTGTTCAGTATCTCGCCATTGCACATGTGCAGCTCCCTTGTGGTGTGGGCTGAAAGAACATCCCACAAGCAAGAACCAAGGATTTTGAAGAGTTTGGAGAAATTTTATATGAAGGATTTGTATGGCTGGTTTCAAATCCCGCTGTATGTGCCCTCTCACCTCAACCAGCACTAAAAGAAAAGAGTCAGTGCTTTTATCAAAGTAAGGGAGCTGAAAAAGGCACTAAATTCTGGTGTACAAATAACTGTGACACCCATTTTTTGTTTGTTTCAAATTGATAGGATTTCTCTCATATTTTAATTAGAAGACTGAGCAGATCAAATGAGGAAATGTATTCATAGCCTTTTCTTTCATCTTCAACAAGGGTGCCAATGATTCTTTGGGGAATGATACGAGCTTCAGGGAATTAAGAGGAATTGTAGTCTACAGTTAAATACTGAAGCAAATGGCTGGAGGTGAATCAGAATAAAACAGTTATAGAGATCTACCTTTGTGGTTTATATGATTACTTAATAAATAATGATTCAACACTTTGATTAACATACTCCTTGTGTGCTGGGTCACATGTCCTAGGCCCTGTTCTCTTTTGACATTAAAAAATGTTATCCAGTTACAAGTGGGCCACATTAGAACAGGTCTCCGCCAGTGTCTTGAGTGACCACATGTGATCAGACCTCACATTCCTTTTCTTTTACCAGGGGTTAACATAAGTGATATCGTATCTGTGATTTTGTGCCCCACCCCGCCACACCCCTAGACTTCATGACCTGCCCCGGTAGAACTCAAAACAAATATTATTACATCATTGCCATATCCATGCCACCTCGGCCACATTGGGCCACGTCACTGGGGATCTGAACCTGGGGATGTCCCAAAGTTCAAGGAACGGTTTCTCTTATTGTTCTCTGAGAAATGTGTTTGTTTCCCAATAATCCCACATCTGCATCCTCCTTCCCTCATTCACCATGACAATCATTTTTGAATGAAGGAGTATGTACTTACGCAGAGGACATCATGAAATGAATCATGAAACAATCATCAGCAGAACACAAATAATTAAATGCATTTGGTCCCAGTTGTAGAAAAATGAGAGCAATCAGATAATAGTTCATTATAAAAAATAGAATGTATATGGGTTATGATTAGATCAAAAACACACAATTTCTTTAATTCAATTGCATAAGTTCAGGGAAGCACAGAGAAAATAGAAATGGACCTCAGGTTCACTATTTGTTTATGAAGGATCTGATGGTTTTATATAATAATTGGATGCAAAAGCTGCATATTATATTAGATTAATTACTGTGTTAAGCTTATTTTTTCACTTGTAAATGGTGAAAAGAATGCTTTTGTTTTAAATATTAAACACTGAAGTAACCCTTAGTCTTTCTAAAATATAACATTTAATATGGGCATTTTCACTGCATGTAAAAAATGTACCCAAAGAGGATTATTCATGCTTTTGTTTGGAATATTGTAATGTTTTAAATAATTGTGTTAGTCAAGCTTGTCAAAGGCTGAGTTTCAATTGGTCCAGTCACCTACAGAGCATTAGTCCAGTACTCCTCCTCTTCACTGGTTGATTTTACTCTTTAAATCTTCATGAGTTTTCCAACACCAGTTACAAACATGTAGCTCCAAGCCTTATAGCAAGACTAGCAACATATGGAACATAGAGCCAATACGCTAGTCTGCTGAGAATTTTTTTCTCCCTCCACGGCACAACCTTAGATCAGCAGGACTTTAATAGACCGTCATTTATGCTTACGGCCTATGGAAACTAAAACACTAATTTGGTGTGTGTGTGGGGGTGAGAGCAGGCTGAGTAATGGTAATAGCTTTTTGCTTTGATGCGGCATGTAATTTCTGCGTAAGATTTGGCCTTTTAGTGACAATGCAGATCAATCCTGAACCAATAATTCACCCGTTTGTGTGAACACAAGCTCTTATTGTTTTATTAGTTTAGGCAATATAGAGCAGACATTAGAGGACCATCAGCAGAAACACAATTTAAAACACCTCTCTGAGAGTGCGAGAAGGTTCAATAATGCATAGACATGCATATAACAATGCACACACACACACACACACACACATAGAAGCACATCCACAGACATGCATGACACAAGCAAACATGAAAGACTGACACACGCACACACACTCACATAAAAGCAGCAGCCATACAGCAAATGAGACCATATATCAAGTCTGACGCCAGTGCATATGCGTATGATAAGTTGAGTAATTATGCAGGGATTACCTGCAGCTTAGTGTTAACTGATACTGCTGACGTTTCAGTGGCTGTGCACGCCGTCAGCACAAAGGTCACGCAAACACTGCAAGAAGCTTTTCGCCTCAGGTCTGGAGAGGCCACAGAGCAAGAGAGCTTACCAAACTGAAAGCACGGATACACCCACATTAACACACAGCAAAAGAGAGAGAGATTGAGAAAGAAAAAGTTAGAGAGAGGAAGAATTTGAATTAAAAGTTACATTATAAGTGATATGAAATCTGGCTGCCTAATAAAAAATTTATTTAAGTTGCACTTCTGCTCACCTTATTTACCAAACTGGTGCAAAATACTGAGTATGTATACTAAGCCACATGTGCATGAATTGAAACCAATGTGGCATACCAATCACTATTTTCTTGATGCAAATATGCAACATTTAAAATGAGATATATGCAAACTTTAGGGAAGCATCAAGAAAATAGAAACAGGTTTCAGGTTAGCTGCATTTGTTTGAAGGACCTGTTGGTTTCATAGGATATTAGACTTAGGGATGCAAAAGTTCCTTATTTTAATACTTTAATTACTGTAACAAGCACATTTTTTATTTTCTATTCTTGAAGATGCATAGTTTAGGTACAAGTCTGCTCATGTTATGTATCAAATTGGTGAAAAATACTGAGCATGTACTCTAAGGGCATGAACTGAACAGAGGGTCGTACAAAACATGTGAGAATCTTGCAAAAAAAGGTTGGAGACATTGGAACTGACAGCCTATTCCACAAGACTTACAGAATGTAAAGAACAAGCAGCAGAAAGTTGTGCATATATATATCTCGCACTACCCAGCTTTCATGCGAACAGACTCAGCGGGTGGAGTACATGGTAGCTCACTCTTACAGCCAACCCCAAGGCTAGGTGGTTATATAATGATTCTAAAAAAGATACAAACACATAGGAAGGTAGGCCTGTGGCAAAGATAACAAACATAGGGTAAATAGGCCTGTGGCAAAAACAACAGCTAAAACAAGTAAAACAATATGCACAACATTGATGATATGAGGCAATAAAGAAGATGTTGAGTTCTAACCAATTACTTATATAGTAAACCTAGCAAGTCACTGTAAAACTATCATGAAGAACTGATTAAAACCAACAACAGGGTCTGTCTTTCTTGAGCGTGTTGTTGGGAGGCCTTTTTGTAAACTGGCAAAAGAAAGCCATGGGGTCTGAGCCTTAAACACATACAGAGATTGACACTACTTCAACTTTCAGGACCAGATACGTACATGTGCGAAAAAGTCCAATACGGCTTTTTTTTTCTTCCAACCCTTTCATAGATTTGTGATCTTGTTTTCAAATGCGCACATTGACTACTCTTTGCCATAAATTCCTGCAAATGCTTCAAAGTTGCCATGGGCCTCTTCCTGGCATCTCGGACAAGTTTCCTCTTTATTATTCCACCTAGTGGTACCAAATACGTTTCTCTTCCTATAGACGGTACTGGGATCTTAAGGATTGATATAGACTTTGCTTTTTCTCTGAATCTTTTGACTTGGGCCTGTCTACAATTGTATTCCTGAGATCCCTTTTGACAGTGCCTTGCCACCCATAGAAAACTGTTTGCTTTCAGTTGCACTACTAAGCACTGGAATGCTCTGTGAAAAGTTTTTTTATGCTAAACTAAATTAACCAATCACAGGTGGAATCCAAATAGCTTTGTGCAGAATCAAGAAGGTGATTAGTTTGACCTATTTTTATTACACCTTTTTAGACCAACACAATGATTCTTTTTTTTGTCATTTTTTATCTGTTGCTAGCATATCTTTTACTTGAATGTTATGGGCTGCATTGGAAAAATAATTATTGTGTGTATGTCTGAGGGTCTTGATTTCAGGCTGCAAAGAGTGCGGATATTTTGAAGGTGGTGATTCTTTTCCACTGAATAAACGCTGCTCTCTCTTCAGCACTGAATTTCCATTTTTTCTCGTTCACAGCTCCACTGTTTTTCAGTACCTTTTATATTCTGTCACATGAATGCACAGTGGTTAGCTGCTACCTTAGCAAATCAAACCTCAAATTTGTATGCATTGTGAGCACATAA
This sequence comes from Ladigesia roloffi, assembly GCA_037577295.1. NCBI lineage: Eukaryota > Metazoa > Chordata > Actinopteri > Characiformes > Alestidae > Ladigesia > Ladigesia roloffi. The sequence continues at coordinate 7,262,705 of JBBKCR010000148.1, read as the reverse complement.
TACAATGAGGCACAATTTGCCTGGATATTTTTCACACTCTGTACCCTTCTGTAAGTAAGAGACAGAACAATGTGAATTTAGTTTTGGGAGAGAATGTCCACATTAGAAGGAAATTTGACTAGAATTAGAAGTTGGGAACAAATATTCAGATCACTACCATTGTTTGTGCTTTGCCAACTTATCTGTCTGCATTGCAAGTGAAAAGGCTCTGGGGAGAGACCGAGGAACGAAGAGGAGACTGCAAAGCAAAGCCTGCAGTGAGTTTCCCTGCACTCTGAGCCACCAAAGTGACTGCTCAGAAGAAAAGGCTGGGATTAGCTAGACTTAATGACTCTGGCTTTCAGGGACACTGCATCCTGTTTCCAGTCACATAGGTATTTGTGTTCTGTGTGAATTCTATCAGCTCCTGTTCCACCCAGTATTGACAATCCAGTCTCTGATGCTTCTGTGAAGCTTATTCACTCTGCCGCTAACAACATACAGCTGTGAAAACTCCACATTACCTCAGATTCCTGACCTAATCAAATCTGCTGAAGATACGCTCGTGGGTGGTCCCCTCTAGAGGAAGGGGCATTTTCTTCCCTGAAGCGCTCACTAACACATCATTTGATAGATGGGAAGGAGGGGTGTGTGGTGTTCAAACGTTTGTCATTTCTGGCAGTAGATTCTCCATAAATGTCATCTCTCCTCCGTTGCTTCTCCAATGTTTTTCTCATTAGGGCAGAGTAATAACCAATTTGATGCATTTTTATGGGCAATAATGGAAATAACAAAAGCATTTCAGGCGTACTTTTGATGTGGCCTGATGAAATAAGACTAAGTGGTTTGAGACTGGAACAGCTCTCCAAACGGCCTAAAGAACAGCCCCTGAAGGTTCAGAGAGACACTGAGTAGTGGATTGTGTCTAGACATACATATTGCTCATGCCGCAATTTTCTGAATCCCAAAGTTTCCCATGCATTGATTTCTTCATTGTGGATCACCATACCAACAATGACTCTCACAATGACTGTCTACAGTGGGAATTTTAATGAAATATGTTATGCTTCACTCTTATTAATGAATTTTATCAAAGCACAGAACTGAACTTGCATAAAACAATTTAAAACCTAAGATAATTATGTCTGGTGGTTTTATTATACTTGAGTTATCTGTAAAAAAAATTCAGCTATTTTAACTGTAGCCCATAACCACATATATTCCCTTAAATCAGACTACAGAGTTAGCTTTTATCAGACCTGTATTAGTCCTGTTCAGCTTTCCCAGCTAAATATGTCCGTATGTGACAGCTATAATAAATATTTGTATGAATAAAAAATACTGTCAACATATGGCGATCGTAAACAGGTACAGGAAATGGATGAATGAATGAATATTGTCTTCTAACATGGAGTGTGGCAGATAAATAATTGGGCCAAAATAATAACTGCAGTAAGAATTATTAATATCAGTTAATTAAAAATCAGGTTATAAACCTAAATGAAATTATAATTTGCCGTTTATTGTGAACTGTGCCCATGCAGTTTAAATGTAGACAATATGGCAAAAAGTATCAAATCACAGTGTTTTTACATTATATGTTTTTCTGACATCTGACAACAAGAAACTAATAAAAATGTACATCTATAAAAAACTAATCAAAAGTATCAAAGATTCTTATTCAACATTTCACTCACTGTACTGCGCATTATCAAAGAGGACTTATAATTATCTCCTCATTATACAATATTGCCTAGGTCTATCTTTACCATCATGGTCAACATTTTCAGCTGGTTCAGTCATTGCTAAATACTCAGAAAAATGTAATAAAAAATGTTATGTGCATCTTAAATCAAGCAATAATAAATACTTGCTGTCCAAGTGGTTTCTAAACCTGTTCCTGGAACTCCTGTGTATTACTGCTTCTTGCACACCTGAAATCAGGACATTACCAAACCCCTCCTGAATGAACATGGGTGTGTTGAAATTCTACACCAAGAAATTCTACATTGTAAATAGCAGGGGCCCTCCAGATAACACATATAGAACAATAAATTACATTTTAGTTAGAAAAACAGGGAAGCTTCTCTTGGCTTATAAAATTGTGCAGTCTTATGGCACCTTAGAAAACGGTTTAACACTAAAAATATGGACAAGTGGGCTTTTGCCATTTTTTGTGAGAATACAATCAACATTAATACAATAAAGACAAGTAATTATTCCTTGCTTTCAAAGCAGTTATTGATATCTTGTTAAAAAACACAAAGTTTACCAAGCACTTATTCTCTCTACCAACCAACATTTGCATGGACTTCAAATCTTCTATGGATTTGTTAAATTAAATATTGATTAGCCAGAACATGCATTGGTTGGAGAATTTTGCACATGGCTAAGCTAACACGCCGGCAGATATAAAACAATTATTCATAGTATCTCAGTTTGGGTTCACTGGAATGTCACAGAGGAAAATGCACATTGTCAAATCTTATTTTTCAGGTGGCCTAAGACTTTGGCACAATTCTGAGTATAATGTATCTTTTTATTAGAAAGAGACCCTAGTATGTGCTATTCCTAAGGAAACTTAGAATTTGCCAAGAGGGCCAAATAAAAGATTCATGGTCATAACAAAGGAGTGACAGTGTATATGATGATGACAGCGATATTATGAGTAATGACAGTGTACTCACTACAAAGTAGAGCCCTTGTAATATCTCCCTGCTCAATAACCAAGCTGCTATGAAATATTCAGCAGGCTGACTCACCGGCCGCACCAGCATGTGTGCTGCAGGCTGGCTCCCAGTGCTGAGATGAATCCCTACAAAGAGGAAAACGCACAAACCCAGCACCAGCCATCCAAACTCAGCCTCGTCCCCAGCTTGGCCACAGTTGTGCACAGCTATAATACCAGATTAGAATAGGCAAAGGCTTACTGCATGTAAGTATGGAGGGTGAACATAAAGAAAAATCTGCAAAGGGGGTAGAAAAGTAACTAAAGCTGATCCTCAGGATGTGTGTGTGTGTGTGTGTGTGTGTGTGTGTGTGTGTGTGTGTGTGTGTGTGTGCTTACACTCCACACACCAGCTTAAGTGAGCTATATCATGTAAAACCACATTTACATGAAAATGTTTAATGTACTATGCAAACACTTCAAGCTTGAACTGTTCAGTAGAGGGTTTAAAAATTCCATCAGTTTATGTGTAAGGTTGTTTTGCACAAGAATGTTTCACTTTGAAGTGCATTTTACGCCCAAATTCCCTCACTTGTATTTCTAGACACAAGTCATGTGACTGCACAGTTTCACAACAGCAGTTTCAGGCCAGTGGAAATTTAGCCTGAATGCTAATGTCACTTATTTGACTTTGACTTGTTTGTCATGATGCTTCTAAAGTTCTATTATTATTACTGTGCTTTTTCTGTTCATTTGGTGCATCTACTCACAGCAAATGTAAAACAGCGCGCTTTATAGTAAAACAGCACGCTACAGTAGCTATGGGAACAATGCCATAGTGGTTTTGAATGAATTAGCAAGAAGATAAATGCTAAAGACAGTTTACAAAGGCGTGTAATGAAAACAACAGCTTGGTAATGTCATTTCCCAGTACTGCTTTGAATCAGTATGACTGATAGCTGCATGAGATCTTATACAGCTTTGCATGACAAACAGCAAGTATGCATCTGTTCTCCAGTGTTCACTTTGTCTGCCATGTTTAATGTGATTGTTATCAATCTCCTGTCAAATCTAAAACAAAAATATAGAAAATAAAAGCACTAAGCGTACAGATGAGAGTTTATTGAATGTAATCTAGAATCACCATTGACTGAATTGTTGTGTTGAGAGTTAGTATATAGTTGAAAGGTCATTGTTTAACATGCTATGTTTCAATAGAAAGTTGTCAACTGCACACCTGTGTGAGGCAACACGCTGAATACATGCATACATGAGTCACAAATATATTCTATATTCAGTTGATCATGGTTATGATGTAAATATATTTGTACGCAGTCGGGTAGGGCTGGTTGTTGGTAAACTACATTTTGAGTTATTTTGAGTTAATTTGTAAATATGAGTCCTAAAGGCACTGTAACAAAATAAGGAGTGTAGTTCCCAGGGATAAAGACACTGACGAATAATTTCCAACACATAAAGCCATAGATACAATACACATAAAGGGAGATACAATGCAAGTGTAAATGTGTAATATGACCCCTCCATTTGTATTACTCACTCAAGCTACAAATGTATTCAAGCAACATCATGGTTCATGTTCTCACTTAGGATCTTTCTCTTCAAAATGCCTGGGCCCAGAGGACAATCCCTGGGTGACTTATATGAAGACATATACTGATAAGATTGCTGCAGAGGTGATATTAGGGAGCAGGGGATAGGTTCACAAGGCCTGAATAAAGGTACAAGTGATGATACAGCATTTTTTAGCAAGGTCCTAACCAAGAGAATCTTTTGGGTTAGGAGAGACACACACACACACACACACCACTGCACAGGAAGGTCTTGCTGCAAGTGGCTCTTAAGCTCTCCATCCATCAATAGGGTGCATCTGACTCAGGGAGGAGAGCACTTGAAGAGCAGCTCTTTACATACAAATAAAAAACACATAAACATAAAAAACACAAGTGGCACAATGTATTATGCATGTGCATTTTAGGCTTTAAAATAAAAACACCTCATACGTCTATTGGTTCTTTTGTATCAATTTCACTGTGGGCAAACGTTTGAGTTGCTTGCGGTTTGCACTTTCGCATTGATTAGCCTTCCCCTTTTAAAAGCACATGCATGAGAGCTTAAACAAATGATCATATGTTTTTTTATTATTTATGTGTCACTCAGGATTCAGCAGGTTGTTTTTTTTACTGTACATGTAAGGCTATTGCATGTAAATCATCTTATTGGCTGCTATATATTCTATTATAATGAAAAATTTAATTTTTGGATTTGATACATTTCAGATATGCATAGCATGTTCAATAGCCTTTGTGAATGAATAAACACAATTTAAATCAAAATGAATGCATCAAAAATGTATTTTCCGTTTAATGTACATGTATTGTGTGTAAGGACTATGAAATATTAAGTTTTGCAATATTAACAATGTTCACAGGCAATAGCAAAATCACAGGCAGCTGGTGGCGTATTGCTTAGAGCATTTCACCTGTAATGAGAGGGTTGTGGGTTTGAATTCCAACACTAGTGTCATGACTGAGGTACCCTTGAGCAAAGAACCCTCCCCACACATTGCTCTCCAGCTGCCCCTCTTTGGTGGCATCCCATTGCTTCACTTGGTGAATGGGTTAAATGCAGAGAAAGAATTTCACATTGTTCACTTTGCTTTATGGGTGAGATATTACCATCCATGCAAAAACAAAAAGTGCGTAATATTGTCCCACCTACTCATCCAAATGTGGCTTTAGCTGCAGTGTGAACAGCCTTTAATGCTGGCTGTGATTTGCAATGCTGTTCACATACATACAAACACATACTCTCAAAGCTCAGATGACAAACAAAAAGCAGAGCCACCCACATCTAAACACACATGCTATACTCCGCCTTCTTTTCTTTTTCTTTATATTTACATGTTTTAGAAAATGAATCTTGAAATAAAATCAGAGATTCAGAACAAGCGAAACAGAATACATGGAGACTAAATTACGCTACATAATATTTCTACATAATAAACTGAAGATGCACCATATTAACTTATAGACAGTCCACAGTAGAACCACGATCCTGATAAATGAGACATGAAAGGACAAATGTGTGTGATGCTTTAGAAAATTAGGCCTCAGATGGGTTCTCGTGTTTGATTTTGTCTGCAGTCAGCAGACACAAATAAAATCAGTTGCTATTGCTGGTGTGGAGGTAATAAACGTCACCCGTTCTAGATATTCTCTTTAGAGAGTCTCTGGGAAGCTAAATCTGTAAAACTTCCTGCAATGCTCAACCAGCCAGAGCAAAAAAAACCAAAAAAAACATCACACACATGCATATACACACATACATCCAAAGCAGAAAGCTAGTAAAAATAGCAGCAAAGATCAAGACCTCTCACTTAATGAAGACATCTACACATATCCTTCAAAGTAAATGTTAGGACCCAGTCAGGAAAAGACACCCTCACATGCTCTATGACGAGATATTTTATTCAGCACTATGTTATAAAGTGAAATCTCTTCCTCTCTCCCTCAATAAATCATCGAGAGACAGTTTGATCCTGTTACAGTAGTTATCCTACTGTAGCCTGCTGAAACTGCAGTGCTCTTTCTTAAATATACAGGCACAAGACTGGAGACATGTTCAGGAAAAAAGAGCTGAATACAAGTACACCAAATATAACTGCTGTCTTTATTCATCACTTCTGAGGTTACTTATTTCAGATTTATCTGAACTGGAGCCTTGAGAAAAAAAACGAAAGACACAGTAACAGCCTAGTTGAAAGGTGCAGAAGGCTTTGAAGGATATGCACATGCTATTATATGCAGTGAATTATGCAGTGACATTTCAGGAGCTCAGCCCATTTCCTCACACTAACTGTATATACGCACGAAATGAGGCCGGCGTGAGCTTTGGTGAACTACAGCCTGACATCATTAGATTTTCTGCGCTTGTAGCTGTACTGCTAGCCCTTACATGTGATTACCTTTACAAAAAAATACCAGCACATAAATAGCATAAAAGGAAATGGGGCAGATGTATGTATGAGCATAGGTGCAGCACAAAATTCGCCTTGATTCGATGGTGCGCAAAACGGCAGCCTATATTGCCTGACCTCCTCTTGAATGGCAGGATATATATATAAAAACACCAATATGTTCCTTTCAATAGGGAAAAATGTGCATCTCTCAAATAAAGCTCACAAGTGAAGTGTATAAACCTTAATTTGGGTGGTATTCCTTTTGCTAATGTTTGTAGTTTGGCTTCAGGCATGGTGTCATTGAGAATGAGAGCTAGGATAAATTAGCATTAAGCAGATGAGTAAAAAAGTACTGGAGTCTCATGTGGTCTAGGGCAAGGCAACCTCAACAAGGTCAACCTGCAGCCTTTTAATTGGCTACATCGAGTTTCTGCAGTGACCCTGAGCAAGTACGCTCGTTCCCTCCTAATGCACTGAAATCAGTGACACATAGAAGTGCAAATTTTATTACTTTTTGTCAGTCTACCATCAATCGATCTCATTTCTGTAGTAGTCATATTACCATGTCACTTTACTAACCTGTTTCTAAATCTTATAACAGCAAGCATGAGGTCATGTGAGTCTTTGTCAAGGCATTTTGTTTTAGAAAAGGTTCCTACATTATTAAAGTTGCTTCATTCATCTAGGAGTAGTAATCAAAGCATAATCATACTGTGTGGTTGCATCAGACGGAAAAATATTTTCCTCTCTTCCCAGATGAAGAGAGAACAATGCAACGACAAACCACAAACAATGAAACCTCCAGCAAATAAACAGGATTCAGTAGAACAGAGCACAAGCTGGGAATGCAACTCCTCTGAGAGTTTCCTTTAAAGAGATGACTATTAGGAGCATCGCTACGCTTTGTTCCACTAAAAGGCAAGTTAAATACACACGCTTCTACTCATAAATACATCACACAAATAGACACATGCAGTTCTAACTTTTAAACTCACTGATCTCCAGGTGCCACATTTCAAAATGGTCAAATACTGTACAATCAAACAATCAAAAAAAAGAAAGTGGGCAGGTGCAAATAAAAAAATAAATTTAAACCATTAAACATTAATTTAACTGGAATTAGAATCCATCCATCCATTTTCTACCCCTTTATCCTGCACTCAAGGTTGGGGGGGTGTCTGGAGCCTTTCCCAGCTACTACAGGCAAATGTTTTTTGGTGGTGGGAGGAAACCGGAGCTCCCGGAAGAAACCCACGCAGCGAATCAGAATCAGAAATCTTTATACACCGATATGGATATAATATACATTAATTCCTGTCTTTATCCAAAGGCCAAGGATTACATTGCTTAATGTGAGTAGTGTCTAGAAAGAAGAACTGAGTGTGTCTGTCCTCTTCTAGAACGATTCCAAGCAGGTTATACGTCCTATCACACCCAGGGGCAGTAATTACACCACAGCCTGCAGACAGAGTCCATTTATCCACCTCCTTTTGTTCTTTCCACAACCGTGGGATTTTTTTTTTCCATCATGTCTTTCCTTCGGTTGTCCCCTTCTTTCAAGCAATGCTTGAGGGAAACACTAATACAATCCAATGCTCTGGACACACACTCTCACCTTCAATTAATTCAAAACTCCTATTCAAATCTATGACCTATTCACGTTATAGTGTACTATTTTGGGGTTCTGTCATTTTGCAGTAGTGTCCAGAAACAAGCCGAATATCTAGTGCGCACTGACAATCCCACTGCAATATGTATGCTACGGCAGATGCAGCCCAGAAAATATGTATCATGCATCACATTTTTCAGTTTGAAGACACAACACACTAATGGGCAAACCCATTTAACTCAGTAATTTAATCCATTTACAAAAACGATTACAAATTGTGTTCCCTATAATTGTGTTTTAAGTAGAGATTCAGATTTTTTGTTTTGGTAGTGATAAGGGCACCATTTCAGAGACAGCATCAATTTAACTGACAGAAAAAATGTAAAACTGTACATGGGATTAGAGGCAGTTACTTTTTAATGATAACTATTCAGTCATCTCTCTAAATAGATGGCGCCATCTCACAATTGGCAATTCAGTAATATTACACTAATACAATTAACATTATTTATACAAAAAAGTAGATTACATGTAGTTATACTTTGGTTTGGCTCAATAAATACTTTTTGGTTTGGCTCAATATATACTAGATATTGCTATCGGTGGAATCCATGCAATGGCTGGAGGCATAGAGGTTACTTTTGGAACCAAACTAAAATCAGTTGTATAGTTGTAGTTCTTATAACTGTTAAATATACCAGTTAAATAATGACTACAGTGTTAGGCTAAGAAGGAATTTTTTTATTTATTTATTTTTAAATGTAACCTCAGCCCTTACAGGCATGTAGCAAAAACACATATTTTCAGGTTTTGTACACTGCACAAAAAAGTCATGCAATGTTTAAAAGAACTAAGACACACTGACAGATTGAGTTCACCTGAACCTAAAGTACTTTATCATATGTATAATTTACATTAGTCTACCATTACTATTAGTTTAAGTAGTTTAAGTCAGTGCGGGTCAGTTACTGTTTTTTATGTGTTTAATTATGAAGTTAGATTTTTGCCAAAACAGCAATAAAATTAAAAATACATATTTTCCATTATTTTTTCATTTTATATTTAAAACTTTTACAGTCATAGTAGGTAGGTCAACAATGAAGTTAGAATCAATATACTGAGTATACTGTCTCCTGTATGAGGACGTGTAACTGTTGTAAGAGACTCTGATGCACTTTAGGAGAGCAGGTATGGCCATTAGTGTAATCACTTAGCTCAGTGTGACCTTTGAGTGAAAATTAGGCTCCGAGATAGCCGATATTATGGAGCTTTGATTGCCCTGTGTGTAAAGGTGATAGATCCATAATCCGCTATGAAGAATACAAGGGGTGTACACTGTAAATATTGAAGCTGAACTTTTAAAAAATCAAATATATTAAACCGGTGATTTAATTTAGAAGTGAAGATGGTTGTACACTATCTGAAAGTAATCAAGTAATTTTTATCTGCTTAGCTTATTCACAGCAAGCAGCTTGCATGACCTAACAGAACAGTGAGAAGTGTTTTGCTCCGTTTGTGCTTATTGTACCAAAAAGTGATCCCACCTTCTGCAAGTTACATGCCCCTCTCTCTCTCTCTCTCTCTCTCTCTCTATTTGTAGTAACCACAAGCTCTGTCCCTCTGCAAAACAATATAGATCAATACAGAACCTCAGCATAGCATTTAGCCCCCAAGACTAAAGATCCCCTGACCTAGCATCTCTAGACCTATCTGTTCTCCAGTGCTATTCCTCAGGCTTACACAGGCTGATTTGTGTTCATGCTATCCAATAACACCAGCAATTCTGGGCACAGCCTGGTCCAGCACATCACAGGGAGCTCCTTACTCCTCTACCACACTTGCAAAGAGGGAAATCGAAGACCAACGATTTTGTAGATGGAAGGCAAATGTGCGGGTCAGGTTAGATAATAGAATGCAAAATCCCAATGGCTCCGGAGTCAAGAGAGCCCCATCACCTACAGCTAAAAGATTGATCAGATTCAACTGCAACAAAAGTGCTGGAATCTCTGTAAACAGTTCTTTATTTTGTGTTTCGACACAAAATGTAAACTGTCTGAGCTGGCAGCACTGTGGAAGATTAGTGTAAGATACTATCTAAAAATGTTTTGTCTTTAGCAGCATTAGAATTTAAATCACACAAAAATGTCTGGAGCACGTTGCCTACATATTAGTAGATGACACCCATCTTGTGTCGGTCCCGTTTTTTCTGTTTGTTTGTTTTCCTGTTTGTTAGATTAAGACTTCTATTATGAAGCAATTTGGT
>JBBKCR010000148.1:7211548-7222953 GCA_037577295.1 Ladigesia roloffi | reverse complement strand
AGATAGATAGATAGATAGATAGATAGATAGATAGATAGATAGATAGATAGATAGATAGATAGATAGATAGATAGTATCTGCTGTATCGGCTCCATTATTGAGTTATCTCCACAACTTTCAGGTCTTGCTGCAAATGTATAAATGTATGGTTGCTAGCTGTTTAGTAGATCGAGTGAAATGTCATCTGATGCCCTCCCAATATCTTTATCTATTTTCTGTATAATCTTCACCCAGGGCCTCCTCCCCAGATGTACAGGTATGTTGAAGATAAATGCATTTTTAGCCCACAAGCGTTGACTTTGCCCCCGACACACAAATACACTCTGTTTCCTTTCTCAGCTCCACTTTTCATATTAATCGAAATTTCCTCTGAAGTCTTTAGTTTCATCTCCGCTTGTCTTTTAGCCCTCTTTGTTTAAATCCCTTGCATATTCTATCCCATTTCCAAAACAGTCTTCATCTCTCACTAATCTCTATGGCCCTTTCCCCTACTCTCTCTTCAAACATGCTCTCACCATGCCTCTGTCTTGATCATTCTTCACAGAAACAGGAAGCAAAAGGAACTATACTACAAGCAGGGTGTCATTGGGGAACACGTGTCCAATACACCCAATTTTTCAGTGCATCATCCCAATTTTTCAATCCATAATGTCAAAAGAATTACTTGCCAATACATTTCTATTCAAATAGATTGATGAATTTAGATATTAGACAGATATTTTCTATACACAATATATATCATACAAAATCAGCTTACATTACGTGACCAACTATAAGCTCAGAATAAATATGGTGAAGCATTCTTTGGGCTGATGCCATAAAAGAAACATTGCTGGTGCCCTGAAGAACTTTCGAACAGATGGTTCTTAGAGCTGGAGTCAGGGCATCACATAAGCCTCACCATTTCAGCACCCTACTCTCCAACTTCACTCTGATGTCATACACCCCTCCAGATGCTTGTGTTTTGATCACTGACCCTAGTTTCCAGGAAAGATGACAAATAAAAAACTCTGGAAAAGTTCTGATGTTTACATGTAAAGAAGGCACCCCACATCACCATCAAAAACTACTATTTCTCTACTAATACAGCATATCAACTACTTGGACAAAAGCATAAGGACACACCTGTTCGTCAGGGTTTGGGCTAGACCCCTTACTTCCAGTGAAGGGTAATCTTAATGCTTCAGTATACCAAGACGCAATGTCATGCCTCCAACTTTGTGGCTCTTTGTGGAAGAACTTTACAGGCCCCACACTGAGCCCTTACCTCAAGATCATCCAACATTAGGTCTGGCACACTATCTCCATTCCAGTTCATTCTATGGGTATAGGATGGGTTTGAGTTCATTGTAGGTCCTTATCTATTTATATATAAATATATTTATATATAAGAAAAAAATGTTTAGCCTCCAAATTTATACTGAAAGAATGCACTTGTTCAGATGTCCAGTCTTAAACACTGACAGTGATTTCTATGAAGATTTAATATTTTCATACACTGTTATTTATATTATACATATTTGGATTATATTCTGTACATTTTTACATACTGTGGATTATATACTACACACTATTAGATTGTATATCTGAACATTTATCTAATACTATACAGTGATACTGTGTATTTTACACAAAATGTGCAATTTAGTCTGTTGACAGTATACATATATGTTTATTTTGTACAATACACTGTATACCACTAGATTTTATACTGTACATCTTTAGACCGTATATTGATCATTTCTATTTTTTATTCTATACTATATTTTAACATAGTAATGAAATCTATTTTAGTTTTATTTTATTCTTTTCTATTATTTTTCTCAATTTTGCTGCTCTTAACTTAGTACTGTCCACTTTCTGCCTTACTAAGCAAATTTCCTACTTGTGGGACTAATGAAGGTTTACCTTATCTTATCTTATTACACCTTTAGAGGATGGGAGAATGGTAGGTGAAGTGCTGTCACATTTGTACAGTGTATGAGCAGCACCTGTAGCCTACGGCTGGGTGCTTCAGGCCCCATGCCTAGCCAAGGATGGTCTGCCTGCACGCCAGCGGTTGTGTCAGAGTCTATTGTGCTTTAAACACATCAGATTGATGAAGGCATGCAGACAGAGCCGCAGATGCCACAGTAAAGGAGCTCTTTATTGCGGTCTGGGAGCGCTGCAATTTGGAAGGGGGGGCTTTATTGCACTTGTGACAGGCGCTGACGCCCGTTGCCAGGGCAACCATGAAACTGATGCAGCCTGGAAGTAAGCCGCAGAGCTTTTTATTACCTAAATGTAATACTGTACATATTCAGCCTCGCGAAAAGAAAATTAATAATGAAAACTGAGGATGTGGCTCATATTTCCCTTCAAAAACACACACAGGTGGTCGATAAAGTCCACAGCCAAGTGACCCACTGCGGCTCGCATACAAAAACTGTCAAGAAACTCAGTTGGCATGCATTAAATAGTAACAACGTACTGGAAACATGCCAAGGTGCAAGTGAAACATACTGCAGTTTCTTACTGAGGCCTCACAGCCTCTCATCTCAAATTACAGCCCTATTGTCAGATGCATACAAACAACAGAAATGGGCAGTTTTTATACTTTTTAAGCTATGAAGCTGAACACAAAACAACAGATAAACTTCTGATGTTGCACTGATGTGGCCTACAGTTGCTAAAGCATTCCATTTCCAACCAACAGTTTTCATTCCAATCCTGAGTCCACTACAGGCCAGATCCCTGTATCTTTACTCTTACCAATTGAAGCAACAGGGTATCACCAAATACAGCCAATCAATGAAGACAGGTCTGAAGTTTGCTTATTTGGTGTGGATTAAAATACTAAGGGAGATAACAAGTAACGGAAGCATATATCCAGTAGTTGCCATCAATCAATCTGCATGACTAAAGCATTATACACTTGTCCCAGTTGTGTCCTGTTAACCACTGAATTTTATGTTTTCGGAAACCTGTTCAGTACATGCTGATCCTGCTCACTTGGTTTCAAATAAAATAGTCAATGAACTTTTTTAGTGTAAGTGTAGCTTTTAAATGCAAGTAACTATGTATCATTGTAAAAACTGTCAGATTGCTTGTTTGATTGTAACCAGACAATTAGAGTCAATCATGTTGCCCTATATACAGTGTAAGAAACCACAAAATGCTATTATGTGCTGCATCTTGGTTGATTAGTGGATGTTGACTTAAGTTTAGCCCTACAAGTCTAAGATATAGATGTGGACTACTCTCGATATGAGTGTCACCTAAATGCCGTAAATGTAAATGTACTTAACCTTAAATAGTTGACAAACAAGTCACAAATTTAGTGTGCAGTTTGCACAAGTGTAACTAGTGTACAAGAGCTACAAGAGCTTCCGGTTAGCGATATTAGCTTGCAGTTGTAGCACTACGCTATGGCAGAACACTTTGTACACCAATTATATCTCAACTGATCAGCAACACTTGGCTTAGGAGGATCATGATGTCTGACCAAGCTGCTAACAATTGGGCTTGGCCATGAGCAGTCAGCAATATGGACTGAAATGTTGGCAAAGAGTGATTATGTTGGGATTTCACCCTGCAGAGCTGATGCTAACATGAAGGGGGTCGGTCTCAAACTCCTCAGCAGACAGAGCTGAACAAATTGACCGTACACTTATGCAGTCAGTCTCACACAGACATGCATGCATAATCTATGTCTGACACACACACACACACACACACACACACACACACACACACACACACACATTCTAAGTAAACTGAAAGATGTTGCCAAAGTGCTCACACATGTCTTTCTGCTTTCTAGGCAACACAAACATTGTATTGGGGATGCAGCATATAATAATGTTCCCTAGCCTGATCCATACATGAGTATTTAACAGTGAAACAGTTTTAGAGCAAAAGGTAAAGTCATTAATATTTTAGGGATTTTAGGTTTTTTCCTTTGGCAACCATCTTGCTTAAATTATAAATTGAATGCTAGTCACTCAGAAAACTGCCTCTCAGCAAAGTAATAACCAGACCGGTCTCTCTAATGTGTCCTACAAAATGCTCTTTTGCTGGCAAGGAAAATGATCAAAATAGGCGGACCAGTGGGGATTGCGGATAACAGTTCAGCGGAATTAAAGGAAAAGAGACAAAAGCAGGGCATGAATTCAAATCCGAGAATTATTAGGGGGATCTTATATGCTAGTCATCAAGCAATTCCCTTTCACCAGACGTACCATACTCTGAATCACCATCTAATGCTAATGAGATCACACAGAGCTCTCTCTTTATCTGCGACTTCTCTGCAGCCCTCTTGTGTATCTAAACTGTACAATTACAGACTTTATCAAGACACTTTTTAAACCACTGTGAAAGATTATTTTTGTGAAAAAATAGACCTATTGTTTGCACCATATTTTAGTATTTTCCTTAAAAAATGAATGTTAACAGGTTTTTCACAGGACTGGTTGCACATAAAATACTGTGACGACACCTGACTTCCATCCTTTACCACTTCAAACTAAATATCCAACAGGTATGCTCTCTTTAATAAAGAAAAAAAACTTTTTATTTTTATTAAGTAAAATCATATAATTTAAGGTTCTTTACCAATTTCTTTCAAGAAACTTATATTATATGGAGAGCTTTTCAATATTTTTTACACATGGCATTTACAAACATGGCTCTATTTAACCTAAAGGACAAAAATTGTTGTTCATTTGCATCAGAAATCAAAATATTTCTGGCCCTATTATTTTTAAAAGAGGATATTTCTGCATCCCTAAAAGCTTTTTTTATACAAAATAGGAGGAAAATAAAAACAAAGCAATAGAAAGATAGAAAAAGAGAAAACAAAAAAGAGAGAAGGAATGAAGGAATGAAAATGCATCTTATGAACAACAGTGTCAAATCTGTACTGTTTGAAATACATGGTTTGAATTACACACTGTGTCAAAGTGTGAATAGAAACCATAGACGACCCACAATGATTATTTGATCTGATCACAGTGATTTCCAACTCAAAGCTCAAACTCTCTCAAATCTTACCTCATCCACGTTCTCAAAGGCATTAATGATGTCATAGGGCAGGCATGACAGCAGGTCTATGACGAACCAGGTCTTCAGGTAGTTCATGCGTATCAGTTTGGGGTCCGATATGACCTCCCCACCGGGGCCCACGAAAGTGGTGTGAAAGTTCAGCACAATATCCACCAGGAAGATGACGTCCACCACACTGTCCACCACCAGCCAGGCCAGGTTGTTCTGCTTGGTTTTGAAAGAGACATTGTAGGGAACCATGATGGCAGTATAGAAGGTTAGTATAAGAATGACCCAGTCCCAGGTGGTCTTAAAGGTGCAGTAGTGTAGGATGATATGAGGGGGGGTTTTTGGAGCCTCTTGCTTGTACTGTGGGAGGATGTCCGAACCCAACTGTAGAGCCTGGGAAGGACAGGAGAACGAACCCTGAGTCAGAGTTTACTTATGTTACGACACAATCACACAGACACACAGAGACAAGAGCATTTTAATAACATTTTCAAATAAATGTCAAATAAAATATATAGAAATGCAGGGATAAATACACTATAAGTGTACTTTAAGTACGTTAAATGAATTATGAGTGAAACAAATGGTGATTAGGAGTTTGTTCTGGCTGGTAATACAGATCAGTATATAAGTAATATTGACATAAGAAGTGATATTTCACATAACTGACACATAATAATTGATTTGTCACCCAATGAATTGATTTATCACCCAATAAGGAAACTACACATGATAGTGGACATGGTCAGACTATTGCACATAATCAGATAATAAGGCATATCATTATATAATGCATATAATGTGATTGACTGGGTGGATGGTGGACAGAAAAAGGAGTTTCAGAGTCTGAATCTGCTCTCACCTTTAAACATTGCAAGTTATTTTACTTGCTGGTGACAACACAAAGCTATAATTTGATATTTATAACTGACTTGTATAAATTCAAATAATTTATATAATACTACTAATATTACATTGAAGCTAATCGAAACATCAAATAATTACTGTTGATACCACATCTGCAAGAACTAAGACTACTATAAAGTCCCATCTTTCTGGTGATACCAGTATTACTTTTTTGCTACATATGGTTCCAAATAGAACGAAACCATGTGTCTATATTTTTCGGCATATCCTACATACCAGTTTTATATGTTATATTGTGTGAAAAATAAAATATGTTACTCCTTCTCCTGTACAATTTACATTTAATGGGTTTGCTCCATCTAATATTTTAACCAGAGTATATTTAATTATTAACTGTCATGATAACATTTAATTGTAAAAAAGGGCCCAACAGTTTACACTATATTTTGGACAATATGCAAATAAATAAATAGATTTTCAGTCATAAATCAGCATTAACAGCTTAAGCAATTTCTCAACAAAAAAAAAGAACAGTTAAAGATTGTTTTTCGCTTATTTGATTAAACTTAAATACTGTGATGTTTTCATCCTGTGTGTGAAACACTGTTATGCTTTACTCTGTAATATATTTATAGGTTTAAACAATACTTTATAGGTTATTTATAGGTTTAACACAATTTCCCGTGTTAATCCTATTTTTCAGGTACAAGGTGTGAAGAAATTACTACCTGATAAGGCTGGTAAGACTGGCTGAGGTAACAGACATTAATATTAAGACTTCAGGGTCTTTGCTTTTCCCATTATAATTTCAAGCAATGGATGTCTACAGTCTTGTTCTGGATTCTTTAACGTAGAAATAGTAAATGAAATGTGTGGTATTAGCAGGAAAACTATACAATGCTGGAAGTCAGCAGCGATCTCAGTTGTTTTCTTAATCTCTGGGGTGCGACACGGTACATCCGATGTCTAGTAACCCTAAGAGTTAAAGATGTACTCTCAAACTGTGATTCTGTGTCATAATACTTTTCACAGCACAGAAGCGAGGCCTTAACTTTGTGCTCTAAGGGCACCAAGGGAAATAACACAGTAACACAACTGGGTTAGAAAGGTCTCAGTGACACCATACATACATCAGCACTTAGCGGGCAGTGGAGTTAACTTCTAGCCTGAGAACTGTAACAGAGCTGAAAGAAGCATGAGCAAAAAAAAAAGCACAGACCTTTAAAGGGTGAGTCATTGACAATTTTACTGGATGGTGTATATTGCTGACCTTTCTGGTGTGAATGCCTGTAAATGTGCGTGTATGTAGAGAGAGAGGGAGAGAGAGACAGAGAGAGAGACAGAGAGAGAGACAGAGAGAGAGAGAGACAAAAGTATTCACCTCAGCCAGTCGTGAATGCTTGTGGCTGACTTCGGTCTTGTTCATAGGCGCCAGTTGCTGTACTGTGCCACGGCTGTTGGTAAGTGCCCTGGTCAGCCTCGCAAATTTGGTCCATCCTGTCATCATGGAGAGAACTAGTTATAACCTCCACCTTCCATCAGCTCTGTTCTTCACACTTCCAAACTTCTATATTTACTTTATACATACACTCTCACAAACACACACACTCAATTAGCAGGCCCCTCAGTCCAAACGAACTGAACCAAATCCTTTCTCTCTTTCTTGCCCTCTGAAGATGACGTGCTTTTGTCAATGAAACCCTGAGGAGGCTCAACAGCTGTTTTTCAGTCTGTAATTGAGACTCTGCCTTGCTTAATATCTTGCTCATATGCTCATTTCTTGTTTTCTTTTTTTTCTGTATGCAAGAAATATAGACAAAGTGTGTTTACAGTCTGGCTTCTTCTTGACACACCTACCATGTTCGTGTCAACATTCTACAAAGTCTCTTCCCTGCCCCACCAACATCTTTGGAATCAGAATGGCATCCACAGACACTGAGATGCCTCGCAAGGCCATAATCTCTCTTTATGACTTAAAAATGAAAAGGGCCACATGTAGCGAAGAGGCACAAGAGAGTCAGTCCTGGAGCTGTGAGGGTCTGAAGCTAGTGGTTGTTCATTAATTTTTTACTGGTAGGGGCCTATGGTTTTTGCAAATACTGATCAGGGCTGGGGGTGGTAAGGTGGTGGATAAAAGAAGTAAAGTTACCCTTATTCATCCTAACCTGACTGAGGAGCAAATGCACCAGACAAAATCCACTCTGCCTACTTTCTCCAGAAGTCAGGATTCATAGCATCAGCTGCTAAAAGCAGGCTGGAGGAAAGGGTGGGGTGTGTGTGGGGATGTGTGTGTGTGTGTGTGGCGGGGGGGGAGGTGCTGTGCAGTTTTCCAATTTAAGCCACATCTCGTGAATGTGCACAACACAACAACAGAAGGTCTCATGTGGCCATTTTGCTTAGTTGCAGCAATAGCACACAGGAGCACTCTCACTGCACAGACATGCAAGCTCCAAAAGGAGGATAAAAAGGGGGAAATCAGCCATGTGCACTGATTGGTTGGTTGGACCAAAATAGCATGCTGGCCCAGTGGAGCCCTTTAAGGAAGGCATGCAAAAATAAAGGACTGCCTTATGGACAAATAGACACATAGGCACCAAGGACTTCAGGATTGTTATGTAGGCCATTATTGCTGAGTAATTAAATGAAGAAGAAGATTTGTGTGGGAGGACAGCAGAATTGTCACAAAAGATTTAAATACATGTGTGAAATGAGGCAGCCGGGGGAGGAGGCAACAAAGTGAGGGAGGGAAGTAAAAAAAGAGAAGCGTTGAGAGAGCAAAGGGGTCAGATAAGGACAGCGTATAAAAGAGATGGCTAAATAGAAAGGGAAAAAGAAAGAGACATTGGTGTGACCTATCTGTGTCTCTCTGAGGACAGAGTGACACCACTGAGGAGGGCTCTGGACCCTAGAGGACACATACAGCTCCAGCGAAGCAGGAAGCAGGCTATTCCCCACAGAGCTCCCTCAGGTTGGCCTTAGCTCCAGAGAGGAGTGGGAGCATCTACTTATCCATTTTGCCTTATGAAACATCCCCAACAGGCATGACAGGGCAATGCATGAACTGTCCCTCTCCAGAAACATACCAGAATTAACAAAGTACATTCAGAAAGAGTCAGATTTACCAGACGCTATATAACTGACGCTAACTAGCTAGGTAGCTAATTGCCTTGATTTGATAAAGCCCTCTACACCTCCCATCCTCCAATAAAAAATGCTGTGTTTACCCATAAAAAGGAAACTAGTGATTAGTTATCTAACTATGTTTGCTAGAGTAGCTACATCAGATCGAAAGGAAGACTTTTTTCCTCCCAATTCCTTCAAATGTAATCCCTGGAGATAGAAGAATATATGGAAGGAGTGAGAGAGAGGAGCAAATGTAGGTTGAGATGATAACATCTACTGGCTAGCCTGTCCCCTCTGGGCCTCTGATTCAGTAGATTCTCTCCATTTCACTGTTTAACTGGTAAAGTGAAGTCACAGCGCATATATGTGAGGGCTTGAGATGCCTCTGCCAGGGAACGTTAGACCCCGGGCAAAAATCCCCTCTGGATTTCACTGTTGCCATGGACTCCACATTATTTTCTCATTTCTTCCCCTCTATGCACTATTATTTGGAGTTTGCACATTTCTCAACAGCCAATGTCAAATAGGATTGGATTGTCAGAAGTGTTTCAGACTGGCAGACAAACACACGGGCACATTCTTCCGTCCACAGAAGAACTCACCACTGCTGCAGAGAAAGGTTCACAGATAATTGAAACACTAGGGAACGTACACACAGGCACACACGCGCACACTCAGATACACTAAAAGAAATAATGAGACCACATGCACTGATGAGGACTGCCACGGCTCCTGTCATGAAAACCTTGAGTATACTTCATAGTTTCCATTAGAACCTCTCCAGGACAAAGCCGTGCCTTCCTGAATGGTACATGTGATCCCAGAGGGACTCTTATTCCCTCTGAAACCAACACACACACATTTATAAACACACACAGTCACATTCTGCCCAGAGATCCATGGGCCTTGAGGATGGTGCAGAAAGATGCACAGTCACATGGAACACAGCTCCTGGAAGAGTGCTCCCCTACATGACTTCCTAATTACGATCCAGACTCAGCCGGGCAAATAAAAAGCATGTAATATGAGCACTAAGACCTTTTGCATAACATGATTTTTCTCTTTAACTTTAAAGCAGCCTAGCCTACCCACTGTATTACAGCTATTAAAATACTTTAGTGGGGTAGATGAGTTTTCATTTTACACTCATTTTGGTGACAAATCTACAGTAAACATGTTTTGGAAAAGAGCAAGTTCCAGTTGCATTCACTTCTTAATTCAAAGTAGTAGGGTGGAAATTCCTTAGTAATTGTAATACATTGTTTCTGTAGCATTTTTTAATTGTAATAACTGAACTGTCGAATACCAAAATGTTTGTAACAGTTGTGGATTTAATATATTTTTAAAACAAATAACAGCAGACCATTAATGATATAATTATGGTGTATTAACAATCATAATATTAGCATTAATCAGATTCTTTAAAAATATCTTTCTCTATTTCTCTTGCCAATCAGATGAGTTCCCCTATTGGTTATATGTAAACACCATCCATCCATTCAAATTCATAAAGTTTTAGAATAATCCTTCAAATAATTATGCTAATTTGTGCAAAGGCCAGTATTACCCTTTAGATGCTGCAACACACACTACTGCATATCACCAAACAACGAAAATGTATTAAATTGTTAAATTATTTCTTTTTTTATGTATACCTGAATATGTTTAATTACTATTTCACTTTTGTGATTGATATTTGTTTTACTTTCATTCAAGTATATGTTTTAACTCCATAAATTTAATTAAGAATATTTTAAGAATACTTAAACTTACACTTAAATACAGTTTCTGTGGATTTATCCATCCCTACAGACTGCAAGAGTGGACTAGACTCAACATGAATAGTTCAAGCTTAAAGTCCAAGACCAAGTGGAAATGAGTTCTTGGTGTTGATGTGTTTGAAGCCAGAAAAATGGACAAGCTTAAGCTCTGATGAGGGTTAAAGTTTGATGTACTACAAGGCCAGAACACCTACAAAATGACAGGTCTTGTTCCTTCTATGTCTACCAATAGTGGTCGAAGGACAAGCAACTGACCATGAGCACCCAAAGTTCATACATAAGGTCAGATCCTACAGAAAAGCTATTGTAGCACAAACTGCTGTAAATGTTTATGCTGGCTATGATAGAAATGTGACAGAACCCACATTTCTATCATAAGGCTTCTATCGTAAGGCTGCATTACTGCAGACAGGAACAAGTGTCTATCCTTACCAATGTCCACCGCTGTACCTGTCGAACATGATGGTAAGGTACACTACCACGCGTTCTCTACGGTCCCAGGACCGTAACCTATTAACTGTCCCGTGGACTAAACGTAAGACGAGGGGGGACAGGGCCTTTCAGGTAGCTGCGCCTAAACTGTGGAATGCCCTTCCACTTGAG
>JBBKCR010000148.1:7182283-7194917 GCA_037577295.1 Ladigesia roloffi | reverse complement strand
ACGAAAGTATAACTGCTGTATTCAAACCAGGTAGAAAAATAAAAATAGGGAAAAAATGAAGACATATGGATGTGATGAGGCAGGTTCTTGCATTGGTGACGAGTACCTAGAAGTCAGTGTTACACAGCAGGTGTCTCAGCTGTGAGCAAAAACAGCGAGTGGTCTGTGATCAGAAAAATCTTTCTGATTATACAGTGTAGCACTGATAAGACAAAAAAACAATCATAAGCAGTGTGAAGAACTGCTGAACACTATGGACCCTACAGATCAATTTTACGACCAGTGCAGATGAACACAGTCAGCATAGTCTTGTCGAGAGCCCATATATAATATTCAGCCGGAGGTTTACACTGATTCATTACTGACTGACCTTTCCTTGCAAAGCAAGAGTGCTTTGAGTCCACTTGCCTAACTTAAGGCAAACAAAAATCTCAACTTTCACTTTTATTGAATTACTCTGATGCTCTTCTAATGCTCAAAGATGATGTTAGATTATGTTTCTTTAAAATAACTGAGTTTTCGTTTAACACAGACACTGATTGCAGACACTGTTCCACGTGAAGCCCAAGGCGCTCACTCAGCACGTCCAGGCAGGGCTTTGCGCCTTCTGATGGGATGCTGGCGAAAGCTTATCATACGGACTGTGAAAAGGAGACATATTGAGGGAGTTGAAAGACACAGAGCCACGCACACTAGCTCCACGTGGGAGGAAAAGAAGCAACTGCTGGGCGGTTCTCCAACGATTCCACCACAGACTGTTTACCTCTAAACACATAGGTTTCACACGCTCATACACCCACGCACTAATACATAGACAGGCAGGCAACAGTCAAACACATACAGAGACCATCACACAACTGCAGAACCAGTGGATAAGTGCCAGACTGGATGTTACATGACACAGACAACTCTATCCCAATCCGTGTCTTAATTTCCTCAAAGGGAAAATGAAATGTAAAAACAATGCAGTCACTTTATTTCTGAATTTTGTCAGTAGTTCACATTTTACAAGCTAATGCAGCACATGACTCTTGCAGTGAAAGGAGTGATACTTAAGGATGGCTCCAACTCGCTCGAAGTTCAAATAAGTTTGGCAAATCACATTTTTGAATGATTCTCATTATCGTAATTACTCTAGGAATAATATTACAGCATGCAGAAGGTTTATGAAATATGTAAATTATTATCCTCTAAATTTGTGCTAGTTTCTCTCAGAATTTTGTTTAGCAAAGAAACACAAAGAAACACAATTCATCCTGTAGAGTTATATGGAGTTCATTTGCTGTCAAATGGAACTACACATCTAAATGCATTTCCTATTTTATAGCACATTTGGTTTGTATACAATGGGGATTAATTTCTGTGCACACTTTGTATCTGCAGCTCATATAAATCAATTTGTGTGTGAACTGCTTGTTAACTGTAGTGTCTGTGAAGTTAAAATAGATTACATATGCCACTAACATCCCTGGAGTTCATGTTCTTCTACAGCATAAGTAATGATTTACAGAAGCAGATACATGAACTGGGTTTGATATGAAGATTTTTCTTCATTATAATCATAATTGCAGATTTACATATATGATATTAGAATTCCATTTGGTAATTTTGTAATACCCAATGTATTTGTGTACTAATTTATGCACCATGTCCATCAGTCTAGCTAGATATTCTAGTTGGTCTTAACCAAGTCCTCTGCCTTTAAAAACAGGGTGTCCACAATTCTTTATTTTATCAATCAACAAAACAAAAGCTTCTATAGCAGTTGACAAAACAACAAACAAATCAAAAACAGATTGTCAAAAAGTTGACAAAGTGTACTGGTTCCGAAAATAAGCACTCGCTTAACTCTCTAAGGATGCTGCATTAATGCTGATCACTTCTTTTTCGCCACAGAAGAGATGTCGACAAGAAAATCAAGTTAAAGTTTCCCTTCCTTTGACCAAACAATATTGAAGTGCACTTTTGAGCATTTTAAATAACAATAGAGAAAAATGATCATCCTGCAGTACAAGATTTACTATGTCTCAGGCATAAATGTACATATCCACTGTGTTTTATACATGCTCTTCATGAGGTAGCGTGGGTTTCCTTTGGGGTCTCCACCACTTAATTAACCCACTTAATAAAATGTAAACTTAGCTATGATGTACTGATTGTGTGTTGTTAATCCACAGTGTTAATCTACAGTGTTAATCCACAGTGTTAATCAGTGGTGATCAGCCCAAAACATGATCTGCCCTCTGGGAATTCTCTCTACCTTTCCCATTCCCCACTACAACAAGTAAACTAAGACCATGTACCAAAGATTGAGCTTTTCATTATGAATGAACACTACCAGAATGGTAGAAAACATTCACACAGGTCCTATGAGCTGCTCTAATCAAGCTGTGAAAAGCAACAAATCTACTCTCCTCTGACAAACATATGCATTCCTCATTTTCTCTCACCCTCCATCTTTAGCTTCACAGTGACAGTTTCTATGTGTCAGCATTCAACTTCATTACTTTGGGCGGAGTGAGGTCTGTTCACATGTGCATTAGGAAATAGCCAGTGCCAATCTTCTCCTTTATATTACATTAACTGCCAGCAGCAGTAACTGCTGAGATAGATGTATATACTTTAGCCTTCACTAGAGATATTTCAGTGTTACAGTCTCTTCTTTCATGCTAACTATCGCTGAACAATGTGAAATTCCGGCCGTCTAAAAATAATATGTTTACAGAACACAAAACACAGATTTTATAGATCTAATTACAATCTAATAACAGATCCTGAGTTCAGCAGGTGTTTAATAAGACTGGAGTGGTGCATGTTTGGCAAATAAGGAACCGTCTCTTATTTACTTGCTACCCACGGTTTCAAACCAAACTCTAGAATAGCTTTTTAAAACAGGACAGTCTAAATGTTTGTTGATTCAGACACTATGCCTATATCTGGTGGCCTGGTGGTTAGGGAGTTGATCCTGTGATCAGAAGGTAGTGAGTTTAAATCCCAGCGACAGCACTGTGGTACCCATGAGAAAAATTCCATCCCCACATAATGCTCCCATACTCAACTGCACACTTCTTCACTTACATGAACAGGTTAAACGCAGAGAACAATTTCACACTGCTCACACAGCATGACGTGCTGTGTTAATGTGTGACAAATGGCCTCTTTACATCTTACATCCCATTGATACAGCAGCTAAATGTGACTAGCATTTATCTTGACATACCACCCCCATCTGACTGATAAAATCAGTGCATTGAAACATGGACAGATAGTTCAATTCCCCATAGCAATTTAGAAGTCGCAGCTCTAAATGACAGTAACAAAAGCCATGGTGTAATTGAATCTTAATTCAGTGTGTGTGAGTGTGTGTCTGTCTGTTCAAAGGTCAGTTAGAAACGTAGATTTTTTTAAACGTAGATTTTGAAAAGTAGTTTTGTTTGTTTTCATTGTAAATGTCATGAGTGCTGTATCAAGCATGTTGATATAGAGCATACAATTAATGTAAACATTTATGACTATGTTTCAGCTATGTAATGTATTATGCAGTTACAAACAGCCATTTAAATATTAAAGTAACAGTAACAATATTTTGTGTCTAATTGTTACAAAAAATAAGCATTCAAAGATGATTTTACCACAAACCCAGGCTTTTTAAATCCTGTTCTGCTCCTTACTGTAACAAAGTCGTGAGCACACCAAGCCCCGATATTTACTCGTGAGATATTAACTTACACTCCCAACTGCAAAGGCAGCCACACAGATGATACACTGTATGTTTACTCTTACGCTGAACTCCTTCAGCAAAGCCCAATTTGGCCAGTTAATTCGACATAGTAAACAGTGAACAGGTTTACAAAACAAGCGACTCAGTCATTACATAATAACACACAGTGAGCTCCTTTAAAGAGAAGGCTCCACCAGCCAGACTGCAGCTCCCGTATTCCCTGTGGGAGAGAAGGCCTACCAAAGAAGCAGAGGGAAAACCAAAGCCCATTAAACAAGATGAACCTTTAATTATAGAAAACATTGTGTTTAAACCCATGTGCTTTGTGAGTAAGTGGTTTTATTTTACCTGTTTCAGATTAAGAAACAGTAGAGTTTATGTTTGTATGAAGAAGTCAGGTGGATGACGGTGAGAAGGTCACCTTATAATATTTAGTGGTGCAACTTGGTGTCCAAGCAGTTTAACTTTATCTTTAAGACGCATGTGCACCACTCTGCTGTAACATTAAAAACATCTGCCTAATATTATTTAGGCCCCCCAAGTTCTGTCAAAACAGGACTCTCACATGCTCACATGCCCATTGCAGTCACTTTTAGTGGACAGGGGTTAGAATGGGCAATCTGACTGGTCTGTGCCATGCAGTGTTTTACACAGCAAGCATTGCTGCACTGTGTATTTTGACATTTTTCAATGTTTGGTAGGATTGGACCTGGTAGACTTACTTTCTCTCTTCATGCCCATCAGTGGACCTTGGGCACCCATGACCCTGTAGCTGGTTCACTAGGTATCTTTCCTTGGGCCACTTTTGGTAGGTACTGACCACTGCATCCTGAGTACACACTACCAGACCTACTGTTTTTGAGATGCTGAACCAGACCTTCGTCTAAGTCAATCAGATCCTTATGCTTGCCTGTTTTTTCAGTACAGTCGGTGTCTGTCATATCCCACTCCTTGACAGGTGCAACTGAAAAAAAATTAATCAATGTTATTTCACCTGTCAGTGGTTTTGATGTTGTGGCTGATCTTTGTATATATCTCCTTTCAGATCTTTCATAAGTCTTATTTGTATCTCGACAGCCAGAAACAGCAATATTCCCTCATTCTGCCACTGAAATCACCGCAACAGACCTCCTACAGTAACAACACTTCTTATCACTTCAGCATCAGTGGATGGCTAAACTGCTTTAGGCTAAAAATATTCAGGATTTCAACAAAAATGTAAATTATTTCATTTTAATTTGGACATGATGGCTTTGCTCAGTAAAGAGTAAGTGGCATTTTCAGTCTTCCTGGTGGTCTCACAAGCTTCATTTATTCTGGATCTGACTTTTTCTCCTTAACTACATTATCCTCTAAACAAATAGCATTTTCCGTCACATTCTCACAGTGTTTTGTTTTCCTTCATTTACCCTCCCTCTGCATTCACTGTCATTTCATCAATCTCTGAGTATCCATCAAGCTTCTCTCATCGTTTGCCTGTGTGCGGTGCGCTGTGACAAGGCTTACAAAAGAGCATGCTGAGGATGGCCAGGGGCAGCCATGCTAAAGCGCAGCGAGTTCCATTGCATAAGACACACACAACTGAGCTGCTCCCGAGGATGGGGGAGGTTAGAGGAGGAGAGATAGAAAACAAGGGAAAGTAGATAGAGAGGAAGGGGGGAAATAGAGAGAAAAAGAGTGTGAGAGAGTATAAGAAAATGAGTAAAAAATAAAAAATGGGATATAGGAAAAGAGAAACTGAAAAATAAGGGAAAACAAGTGAAAGGAAAAGTCATGATGAGGAAGGAAAGGAAGAAAAAAAAGACAGAGATTGGGAGAATGATGGAAAGAAAATGAGAAAGAGAGAAGGAGAGCGGGAAGGCAAACCAAAAGAAAGGAAAAATGGACATGAAAGAGATAAAAAGAGATAAATTACAGAGAGAAAGTGAAAGATAGAAGGAACAAGAAAAAAAAACATACAGAACAAAAAATAGACAGAACAGGAAGAAGGAAAAGAGAGGCATGAAGGGGAAGTAAGGGAAGAAGAAAGAAGAAGAGAGGCTGAAAGTGGATATAAATCAAATAAAAGAGAGAGAAAGAGAGAGAGAGAGAGGGAGCAAGAAAAATGAACAACAGAGAAGGAAAAAGACAAAGAAAAATGGCATAAAAACGAGGAGAAAAATAGAACACTCAGAAGTTTGTGAAGTACGGCTTTCAAAGCTCTTATTCAATCGCACCTCAGCACTTCTTTTTATTTTACATAAAATACATTTTCAAACACGCAAAGCACCCTTGGTGTTGTCGAAATCCACATTGAGGCTGGACAGCTGTTCTCGCATAATGACTGTACCCCTAAAGCACCAATTATTCCATCTTGGGGGTTATTTCGATTTTTTCTGAAGAACGAGAACCCCCTGGTGTCTCCCATCAGTCAAACACTCAACTTGCTCTTTCCTGCCGGCTTCTCCCTGCAAGAGTAGCTACCAGTCATTACTCCTCTTACATAAGCAAATTGGCTCTAAACTGAGACCTCTTCCCATGCAAAGAAAAATAGGTAAAGGTTAATAAAAAAAAGGGCCCAATCAAGTTGACTTTTGTTTCCTTACAGCTGTGTACCCATTTTTCTTAGAATGTTCAAAACACTTACGCCTCTCCAGCCACCACACAAAGAAATAATGGAAGCTCACTACTGGAAAGGGCTGAATGAAGTGACGCACAAATAAAGCTTTAATAACACGTACATCGGGAAAACGATGCTACGTGGTCGGATTTCAAACCGAATAAGATGAAATGTGCAATGTGCAAAGTGAGGACAGCACAGCACTTCAAATCTCAGACCCAATTTCTAAATAAATAAGTACTTAACAACTTCAATATTTGAGAACACTGTGAAATATGAAAAGGTGTGCATGCCCCTTAATTGGTCAAACAATGGCATGCTTCAACAGGAAGTTAACTAATCATCTCGAGGTGTACACATTTATCACTTACTTCAATTAGGGACTTTATGCTTATGCGGATAAAAAGCTGTTTGAGGAGGCTGATATAGGCTTTTTTAAAGGCTAATAAAAGCAGAATGAACTTTTCTGAAGCTTCGTTCTCTATAAAGTTCTTCAAATTACTCCCATGTATTCCTATAAGTACTACTACATCACTCCATCAAACCGTCACAATACAAAAAGGAGCAGTCACTTTTTGTGACTAAACGATTTGTTTGCTTGAACTGCTACTGTTCCAAAATCTATAGGCAGAAAATGAGAATTTCCACATGTATCCTAAATATAAATTTAGATCAAATACTCCAGTGAAAATCTTATTTAAATAAATACTTGGTTAAAACTTTACATTTGTGGTACAGTTTACTCAGGTCAATTATGGATGTGTATGTGATACTATTATCTATTTAGAAAAAAAACATTTTACAGATATTAGCTTTGCATCAATTTAATGGTTAAAAATGAATTGCTAGATTTTGTTTTTTGGGTTATTTGGTTTAGTCCTGGAGTTACAAGCCTAATATTGCTGGACACTATAAGGTAACAGATGTTTCTAATGATTCCTTAACAATTCATCTTCAAAATTTTTCTTGACATCCTGTCACAGGGGCTAACTGAAATGAAAGGAAAGGGGGCGGACGCCACAGACTTTTAATAACAAAACAATACTAAACAGAATACACACACTTGAACTGAAACCAAAGATACAAAACCAGCTCAGATACCGAACACATACAGAATAACACCCAGAGATACAGACAGGGGGACCCGTGCTCCTAAAACGAACAACCCAATATAAAACGAGCCCCAGCTTGAGGGCAAGGGACGCTGGTACGCCGACCAGCAACATGGCAAACCAGGAGGAACACGGGTCTACACAGGGAACAGACAGAACATGGGTTAGACAAAACACAAGGCCCAGAAACCTACAGAACATACAAGGCTCATGCTCCCCAAACGAACAACCAAAACAGAAGACCCAGAATCGCCTCCGCTCTACATTTACATTTACATTTATGGCATTTAGCTGACGCCCTTATCCAGAGCGACGTACAACAGTGCTCAAGTAATCCACAACAGTAGCAAGGACCTGTAAAGCAAGATTTAAGCAAGCTCTATGTAAACTGGGTTATGAAGCTAGAGGCGAGAGGTGCCCGGACGGGTACAGAGGGCACGGCAAACTAGGGGAACACGAGCCTGGGATAAAAACAAGACAAATATACAAGCAAGCAGAGAACATATCTATGAACACACAAAGACAGGACAGTCACGGTCTGAACTCCTCCACGAAATCTCAGACAAACTACAACCAGGAACCAGGACTAGGGACAGGAACACAGCGGACGGGAAAAATGGGGCAGAGAGGGGGCACCAGGATCCTGGACTCTGCAGTCCGGGGATCCCCATCCTGAGTTCCACCATCCGGAAGCTCCACCCACCTGAGCTCCTTCATACTGAGGCTCCACCATCCTAGGCTCCACCGTCCGACGACGCGGACAGGAACCCATGGATGGGAACCTCATGAATCGGAACCGCACTGACGTGAACCTCACAGACAGGAAAAACACGAACGGGACCCCCATGGACTGGAGCCCCATGAACCGAGGCCAAATAACAGACAGGGACGGGGGAACAGGGACGGAACCAGACACCTGGTCTTGTCTCAGGCCACGCGCTCCGGAATGACATCACAGACACGCTGGACTCAGAGAAGCAGATGCCGCATAAGGAGGGGAACAAGACCATGAGCAACACACATGCAAGAGAGACATGACAGGAACCAGGGAGGTCCGTGGTCCATGGGGGATACAAAAAGGAGAAGCATGGATCAGAGGCAGAGAATCAGGCAGACAGAGACTTGACAAGAACAAGGGAGATCAGTGCTCCTCAAACTAACCAAACCCGGGAACCAGAAAGGGTCACCGAAAACCCAAAGCCGGGGGGGGGGGGATACCAAGAGGAGAAGCACGGACCAGAGACAGAGAAACAGGCAGACAGACAGGACTCTCTCAGGACTTCCTTGCTCAAAGTCCAGGTCACATACATCTCCTCGGAATCTGCCCGGGAGAATGACACTCCTCCACGGGCCGCCGAGGCTTTCTGGCACTAACCCCGGGTCAGGAAGACTCGAGGTTCTTCCTCTGTGGAAACACCGGAGTGTAGATTTACTCCTCTGGCCACCAAGGGACTGATGGTACAACCCCGAGTCAGGAGGACTCGAGGTTCTTCCTCGGAAACACCTCCTCGGGCCATCGAGGGAAAGGACAGGATCCAAACTGGATCGGCGCCGATCGTGCGCCACTGCCAGTTAAAACCATACTCCGATTAACCACCCCGGGTGCCACCTCAAAATTTTATTTGCTACCGGCAGTTCCTGGTGCTGTTGGCTTTCAGAGTGTTTCTATCTTTACAGATTTTTAAGTTAGTCTATCTGTCTATCTTTAAGTTTTTTAATTTCACTGCATGTTGTACCGTGTATGACACTGTATGTGACAAATAAATTTGAATTTGGCCGGAGTGCTGCTCTAGTGGTCTCGGTGACGTCATGGGTCCCGTTCTCTGGTCGTCCACCCGCACGGCCCCCGGCCCAAGGAGTGTCTACCTCTAAGCTGCACAGTGTGTGGGTGCGTGGGTGCAACAGTGTTGCCCTTCTGTACTTAACCACGTGCAAAGAAACCATATTAGTATGTTTAAAATGACTTAACAACTCAGTGAATTCTATAGCTGGGACTTGATCTAGACAACAATATTTGCATTGCATACATTCACATCAATAATGTCAGCTACATTATCCTTCTAGCTCCAAAGGAAACAAACTGTTGGACACCAAACACATCTTGATTTTTTCACTGAAATGATCCAGATTGCCCATGCTTAACAATACCAGGTACCAGACACAGATGATACGGGGTCCCGTACTTGAATCTTTAATAATAGTGCAGCATATGTCTGGTAAATTAAAAGCAAATTCGGCCGCAATGTCACAGACTGTTACCTCCCTTCCCCCATGACAGAGGGAGCAGCCAGGGGCAAGAGACATGGCACAGTGTATTCACCATGTGGATGTAAGTGAGGGCAGTCAGGAGCCAGGGGTCAGAGACCACTTGCTAAGGAGAAAATGTCTTTTTTCCATGTTTCAAATTCTCTGAACACCTTACAGGAGGCAAAAGTAACAAAGGGGAGACGGATGGGCAAATCAGAGCAACCACAGAGATCCTCCCACCACACACACTCTCACAATTTACGCAGACAGAACTGTCATTGTTAAAACTCAAAGCTCCCAGTTAATAAGTATCTGCAGAATTCAGAACGGTTAAAAATATGCTTTGAAGCAATAATGTGGAGGTCAGTGAGCATAATGTGATCCATGTGATGTGGACCTGCACTGATTACATTGTTCCTCACACACTCCTGCCCAGAAAACAAGGAAATCAAGTTTCTGTCCTGTGAGAGAGAGGTTCTTTACATGGTTACACAGTTCTTCACCATGATGGAGAACCTGTTGGATATAAAGAATCTATTAAATAGAGCGCATGCGGTAAAACATTTTTGCACTAAAGTGAATGTTTTTGGCTAAGAGTGTGTGTGTAAAGGAGGAGAAACTAAACAAAATAGCACTTTTGGTCCTGTAACCGTGTGTGACCTCTGCTGGTGAACAGCTTTAAGTAAGCAAACTCCTCAACACACACACACACACACACACACATGCCGACAGCAGTACAGTAGAGAGAGAGAGTGTGTGTGTGTGTGGCAGCACAGTCAAATTCTACTGCTCAATCTACGGCATCATGGAGCACTTTAGGAGATGGAGATAAGTTTTTAATAAAGTGTTGGGGGGTGGGGTAGCGAGGGAGAGAAAGAGGGAGAGAGAGAGGTAGAGGGAGAGAGAAAGAGATGGAGATAGGAGCGAGAGGGAGAAAGAGAGAGTGAGAAAAAAGAGAAATAGAGAAAGCGAGAAAGAAAGAAGAGAGAGAGAATGAGAAATGGAGAGAGAAAGAGAGAAATTTGCATTATTTATTACTGTTTGATATGTTTGAAATCCTAAAACAACACCACAGTCATTTTCATCAAGCAGCTGTCAGCCTCCTCCTGAGATGAACAGCTGAAGTGGCAGCATTTTCATTGTTTATTGTTTCAGTTTTCCCATGTGTTTAAGTCGAAGGAAACTGCTATATTACAATTATTAGTAAAAGTACTTATAATAATAATAATAATAATAATAATAATAATAATAATAACAATAATAATAATAATAAAGTCAATAATTTTAATCATTACAATAATAATAATGATAATGATATAATTTAAAGAGAGTTAATCGTTGGCTTTGCTATATTTAAGTGTTAGAAATAAGAATGCTACATTAAACCGGTATAAACCTGTGAGTTTCTGAATGGTGACTTTCTAAAACCGAAGCAGGTAAAGTTCTCGTTTATTAAAGATATGCAGGAGATTCCACAGCTCCAGAGCTGAAGAGACGTGGAGCTCTGTCTGTTTCAGTCCTGGAGGGATTCTTAGCCAGACTGTGTCATTTTCTCTACACTCTCTTTAACGCTTCTGGTAAAAAGACCTTTATTCTGAGCTCAGACCCCAGAGGCGGACGACTGGACTGAAGGAGCGCACAGCCTGCAGTCAGCAGCTCCTCCAGGCTTTACACTGCTCTAAGCGCGGCAGGACCGCGCACAAGCGCGTGCGTCAAAACTTCACGGCACGCAGGAGTAAAAAGTACATCGTTTTTAGTTAATGATACAAAACGTGTTGATTAATAAAACAAATTATGTGGCTCCTTGCGCCACTTAAGGAGTGAAGTGCTGCGCCTTCATGGTTACGCACGCGGAGCGCCGGTCCGCTCGTGCGCTCGTTCCCCGCGGGAGCTCAGACTCAGAGAGGGGACGACAAAAAGAAAGCGCGTGCTTACCGCTCGAGCGCCTCACGATGTTCTCCAGGAAGGTGTTCTGAGGTGCCACCAGGCCTCTCTTTCCGCCGTGCATCCTGCGCGCCGCCGCGAGCCTCCGTGGCCGAACCCGAGCGCGCGCACCTAGCCAAAGCGGATCGCGAGCGTGCAACGTGCGCGTCTGTGTTTGCGT
Source organism: Ladigesia roloffi (assembly GCA_037577295.1). Taxonomy (NCBI): domain Eukaryota; kingdom Metazoa; phylum Chordata; class Actinopteri; order Characiformes; family Alestidae; genus Ladigesia; species Ladigesia roloffi. The sequence continues at coordinate 7,183,134 of JBBKCR010000148.1, read as the reverse complement.
GTAAGTGTGAGTGTGCGTGTAAGTGTGCGTGTGCGTGTGTGTGCGTGCGCGTTGTGGACTCGCTCATGGTAACGCTGCGCCCTTCCCGCGCGCCTCGCTTAGCTCCTCTGTGGCCCCGGAGCTCAGCCGGCTCCACGAGCTGGATACACACACACATACACACACACCCTCCTCACACTAACGCGCCTGCGCAGTCTCCACGCTAGAGCGCAACAGATGGAAGCTGTCGAACAGGATCTGGACACATAACGGTGATGGACGCATTTGTCCCAGGCCGGGCCTGTCTGATCTGGGGACAGATGTCACTTAAAAATGAACCGTTTATGATAAATTAAGAAAAGATAACCCTTTATTAGTCCCACGGGCATTGTTACTGCAGCAAAGTGGACAAAACAAGAGAATAAAGTAAAAGCAGCAAAATCTATAGAATAAAATTACGCAGTACAAATAATACGTAAATATATATATTGAAGTGTGCCTGTATATACATATGAGTGTAAATAAGTACGTGCACATATACAAAAACACAGAGGTGCAATGTCTTTTTCACGCCTGCTAAGACATATGTGAATGGAGGAGGTTTTTTTTCTTTTATGCTTTTTATATCCCAGAGGAAAAGAAACTATTGAGGCTGTAATTTTGGACACACCGAATAAAAACGAGTTACGAGTTAAAACGAGTTGCAGTAAACGAGAGGAGCTTCAGAGGAGAAAAATCTGGAAAATTAAAAAGACAATGTACAAGAACTGCTAAGTCATTCAGGAACTATTAGAGCACAGGGAGGATGGGTAAACGGTTTAATGAGAGAGTGAATATGTGAGTGAGTGAGTGAGTGAGTGAGTGAGTGAGTG
>JBBKCR010000148.1:7146163-7160121 GCA_037577295.1 Ladigesia roloffi | reverse complement strand
AACTTATTTGGGCCATCAGAAAACACACAATATGCATGGAAGGGAGGAGGGCCCCAGAGAGAGAGAGAGAGAGAGAGAGAGAGAGAGAGAGAGAGAGAAAGAGATTGAGAGAGAGAGAGAGAGAGAGACAGAGAGAGTGATTGAGAAAGTGATAGAAAGAGGTAGAGGGGGATAGAGAGAGCGATCAAGCCATAAAGAAAAAAAAAAAAACATCTTTCTCAAATGTAAAATCCACACCCATGATTTGGATTTGAAATAAAACAGAATAAAACAAACAAAAAAATAGAATTGAGTCCTGTGTACACAACAAATTGTCTAACTTGAAGTGCTTTAGTCCTAACCCACCTTGGTGGCTGGTATTTCTGTTGAGGAATAAGACTTACTGGATCAGCATTTTCCCAAATGGGCCTTAAAAACACCTCACATACGCAGGTTGTCATTCCAAACACTCCAGTAAAAAAATCATCTAGTCCTACTCAATTGTTTTAAGGGCATACCACCATTTTCAACTCCAAAACTGACCAAATAGAAGAGCAGTAGGCATCAGAGTTGCCCAGGGCTAAGTCCAGGGTGACAGATTAAAACTTATCACTTAAAATAAAAAAAGAGGGTGAAAAAAAAAACACTGAATAAGTTCTAAACACTGCACCACAAGAAAAAAAAAAGATTTCTCAATAGTGTCTGAAAGAAAAAGAGGATCTGAAGTCATAAACTGCAGTGGCATTCTTGGTAAATGAAGAATTGCCAGAAAATCTGAAGGTCTCCGGAAAAACACCAAGAGCAAGGAATTGTTTAATATGTTCAAAAAAATACTTCAGCGAGATGGATGTTGTGGCAACCGCTGTAGCCTACTGCCCGTTTTTTTTTTTTTTTTCCGTGAAGCCTTTCCTGGTTGATGGTACCAGTGCCAGACTGGCACCTGCCCGTACAACAAATGAAACGGGATGATCACAGTCTTGACATTCTTGAGGGGTAAAGATGCACTCGAGGAAAAACAAAGTAGAACTTCGTGTAACATGTTACTCTTTCTTTTCCGTTCATCTTCTTTGTTTCTGTCTATGTAAAGTTTGGATACTCTGGTACAGTAGCCGCACTCGAACCTGGGAATATAAACGTTGTGTGCGATCAAGTCTTTCTTTAAGGAAAGGGGGGGAGGGGCGGCGGGGAGCACATGGGACGGAGAAGGGAGCCTCACAAGACTGTATGACGTAACGGACGCAGACCCCATAGCTTGAGAGACCTTTGGGACCACACTCTTGAAACATGAAGAAACGAAGCTTCTGTTCTCACGCAAAGGGTTTTCAAAATATATCCTTTCCTCATGGCTGATTATCATTTTCTTTTTCTGTTTTTTTTTCTTTCATTTTATTAACAGCAAGGAGTGTACATGAAGTCTTTTCTCCCCTAAGGTTCACGCCCCTCCTTTTATCCTTTTTTTTTTAACTGTCCATTGTTTCAGTGTAGTATCATTGTATGGGAAACTGAGTAGAAGGGAATTTTACAGTGCTGTTGTGGAAAAAAATAAAGGGACAGACTAACGCAGGAGTGTACAGTAAATTATTTAGCACAAGAAGCATGGAGGTGGGTGGAGTCCCTGTGGCAGAGAGAAGAGAGGGCCATTGGTTGGAGCCAGTTGAAGGCATGGTGCCACATCCATGTTAGGTGGGAATGATTCCATCACTGTTTTGGATACCCCTCCTCAGCTCCAGCTCTTCCAGCTTTCGCCACAAGTCTTCTCGCTCCTTCTCCTTCTTCTTTTCCCTGAGAGGAAGCAAGAGGGGGAAAAACATGGAGAAAATTCTCTCAGCATACAGAGTGTTCTTTCTTTGACCTCATAATCCAATACACAAAAGAATCCTACCTCTGACGGTCCGATTTATAAGTGGCAGCGAGTTCATCGAACAGCCCACTGTTCATCTCCATGAATGCCTTAAGCACATTATAGATTAAAGCAGATATTGCTCTAGATGAAAAAGGAGAGGATCAAAGGAATACAGAACATTAAAAAAAGGTATGCCAAGGTCAAAAGAATGAAAGCTCTCAACATTTCACTTTACAACTTCACACAGTGTTTTATGGTTTCAGATTCAATGTCCTTGTTTTTAGTTAGGGTTTTATGTGCCAAAAATTAATCATATGAAAGCTGTTACTATGGCTTTGAGGCAAATGCTTGTAAATCATCTCTACACTGACTGGCCTTCATCTCAGAACCCATTCGTAAAGGAATCTAGGCTGTAATGTACAGAACAAACTAGTGAGCCAGTGCTGGAACCCTGTCAGAAAGAAAAAACTTCGAGCAGAGACCATCTTGAGTAATACTTGGGTACTCATTTCTGTTGCAAAAATGACATCTATTCAACAAAGGCCTTCTGATGCAGCAGTTGTTTTTAATATATGGCTGAGATTCCCATAGAACCAACTTCCTGATCACATTAAAAATACCCTTACTGCTGGAAGTTTCAAATCTAGACTTGCCTTCTCTTAATCAATGATTCACTTACTTTTCTTTTTATATTCTGTATACTCTTAATTTTTATTTTGAACACTTCATGCTGTTTTTTAATGATTTTTCATTTTATCCTTTTTTAAATGCTCTTTTGTATTTTTACTTTCATCTTTTGTACTTCTATTTTTGTACAGTGCATTGAAATTACCTTGGTTATGCGCTATATAAATACATTTGCCTTGCCTTCCACCAGCCCAGTAAAGGTAAAAGAGCAGATATATTCATATGTGGGAGAACATCAAATTATCTGTCGATAAGAAAGGTGCTCATCGCAAAATGTGGTAAGTTGGTAAATCATGGATGTTGAACATTTTTGATTAATCATATCAAATATATGAGCACTGTGATACTTTTACCACCATGCAAGTCATTCTGCCTCCAATTCATCACTTTTTAATTAAGCAGATAAACAACACATTTAAAACTTAACAGCACAATATCTCAAATTCAATCACCAGGCTTTCCCGCTATATCAGATAAGGGCAGCCTCGACAAAGTTAGAACAGAACAGAAACTTCTCCGTAGCTCACAATTCATTCACATGCAAATGAAGAGAAAAATAAAGTATGCACACAGTATGGACCAAAAGACTCTGACTTGATTTTCAGCAAAACCATTTTGTCAAATGGATTTATAGAAAAAGCTTCAAATATTGATTTTAAAATTTGAGGTGAGAATAAAGTATTCAGACCTGCCCTACTTTTAACACTTTGGACTGGAATGATTTAGTAACACTTCAACAGGAATAATCACATTAAATAGTTGGGACTGGATGGCATGGTCATATTTAAATGTGTGCATCTCAACCATGCTGAATTTAAAACTGGTTGTTTTGCAGCTTGCTGTTCAACTGTAGAATGCATATTGAAATCTATTACCACAAGTGTTTATAGGACAGAAAGACAGGTCAAGCATTTCTAAACTGCTAGAGGAGGCCTGATTTTGGTAGTTCCTTACGGGTTCCAGTGCTCTTTAGAGATCCTGTAGAGGCTGGCAAACATGATGGGCAGGATAACGCTGGAGTTCTCCTCGATCAGACTCATAATGTACTCATTGTTCCAGTAGTACAGTGCTCGCTCTGCCACCTGCCAGAGAGACAAAGGGGATGATGTTTCAATACATCAACATTATTAATGTAATTGCAAACAGAATGAGAGCAATGGCTGTGTGCACAGTGAGAGGGCTTAAGCGTGCCATAAGTCCACATATGGTGATATATGTAGTGCAGACCTGAAAGTGTGGACTGGATACACATCTGGAGATCTGCTTGAACAGTGGCTCCTGAATCTTGACAAACTGTGTGGGTTCAATCACATCCAGGATCTCCTCCAGCTCCCCAAGAAACATAACCTAAAGAGCGAGCAAGTGTTGGCAGCATGTCAAAGATAAGTATTTAATCCAGAATAGTGGCATCACAGAAGTCTTCATATTCTTGTTCAACTAAATCTCTACAAACCAAAATCAGCCTCACACAGTTTACATCATGGAACTCTAATACTGAACAGAGATTATATAGGCAAATAGAAACCAAAACTATACCTCTTTCTGACTGCAAGTTTTGGGCCAAAACTTCAACAACCCTCTTATGACCTGAAAATGTACAAATCACATTTTTATGAATACAATAATACAAATATAGCATTGCCAAGCAAAGGGTCATAAGGAAATAACTTACAGGTTCTGTTAGCGTGGGGTCTTTCTCTAGGAACTGTACGATGCAGTACGCCAACTACAAGAGTCAGAGATGCTTTAAAGTTAGTGTGCTGGCTTGACAATCACAGCACAACTAAAGAAACAGTATGAGGTGTTACCATTTAGTCTAGTTATTAGTCACCCCCAAGGGGGCAATATATATAAATCCATGCCCACATTTACTTCGGAGGTCAACTTCCCCCTCATTCTAGAGTTCACCTTCATAGACGGAGTGAAAAAACATTCCTGCAGAAATAATCTGTACACTCAAAAAAAATGTATCCCCTAAAAGTACGAACATTAACACACAGGGGGTACCCTCAAGTGTGTGCCCTCAGTATTTCTGGCTAGGGAGCATAATTGTATATTACATTGCAGTTTTTCATTTGAAAAGATTAAAATATGCCCATTTCATCTGGGACAGTAAATGTAGTATAACATTCAAATGTATTTAAGAAACAAAACTGAAAAAGAATCTGGTTGTAACTTTGAGGGTATATTTCCATTTTGGCACTAGAATTATCCTGGAAAATATTGTGTCTTCATTTGACTGTATATAATGTATAATATATATTGTATGTTATATTTTGCGGACTCATTCTTTCTTTACTTGCATTCTCCTAATTCCAGGTCAACTGCGTAAGTGTCGCCTACAAAGAGCTGATTTTGACAATTCTTCAAGAGTCCTATCTAAGCATCCCCCACAAGCATGTACAAGCATGTACAGACGGGCCCAGAATACCTGTGCATGGAACAGGGACAGACTCCTCGCTGAGTGAAGAGGCAGCAACACCTTCACCAGGAACTGCTTGTGTTCAGCTTTCAGAGGGAGTGCGAAACCATTGATAATGCTGGAAAGAAAGAATTGACAAAGTTAAAAACTAAATCAAAAAGTTTACATTTAAAACTGAGCGAATTGAGAACCGTCAGCAACAAACCTCCCCAAGATCTCCAGCAACTCAGCCACTCCATTGAAGTGTTCCGTTTCATACACAAACCTTCTCCCAGCAGGCGTGGGTTGAGGATAGAAAAACAAATAAATAACATTCAATAGAGATTAGACAATCCTAGCTGTGTAATTCTCTAGATCATTTGATCAAGCCCTCAAGCCCATCTAGAAAGCAGGTAATTCTTTTTTATCTTACCCAAGAAATATGTTGTTGATCTGTTTGCGGATGAACGCCCTGAGGCCGAGAAACTTGCCGTAGATTCTGTGCAGGACAGTCTTAAGGCAGTCCCTCTCTCTAGGGTCCTCGCTGTCGAACAGCTCCAGAAGCTGAGGGGAAAAAAAGGACAGAGCATGGTGGGTCAACCCGAGAGCTTTACTTAGCAAACCAGACGTGCATTTACCAGAGCTCACAATGACAACAAAAACACACATGCAAGCTCCCAGGTGTGACGTTTGGCAAGAAAAACAATGTTTAGGAATCAAATACAGACTTTCCACATAAACACACCTGTAGTACAAATTTCTGGTCAATGTATTTTTTGGCAATGCTGGGCTGAAATTCCTGACTCTCCAAGAAGCGAATGAAGAATTCATAGACGAGCTAGGGGGAGAAAAAAAAAAAAAAAACAGCCTTAATGAGTATGTTACTTTGACCCGAATTAGATTAATATCTTAAAAAGAGCTGAGACACTGTTACAGTTCACTTCTACTGGGTACTACACCTGTAAGTGTGGCCATGAGGCTTCAAGAGTGGGCTCATCCTCCTCTGGGTCAAACTCATTACTGTCACTGGGCGGAAGAGTCCGGAATATGTTACATGAAACCTGAGAGAAACACAAACGAAGAATACTAAGGCTTGGCAATACAGCAGGCTTGAAAGCTCATGCAGTTCTCAAAATGTAATTAAACTTCACACAATCAACAAGACTCCACCACTAACCATTTTGACGACTTCGGGATAGGTCTGCTCAGTCAGGTAACCCCGGCTGACTGTGACATAATCCACCAGCTCATTGAGAGTGGTGCGCTTATACTCCTTCATCTTGAGGTCAGAGAGTGTGTCCATGAAGTCAAAGAGTGTGCAGCACTGCTGCAGTTTTTTTAGAAACAACTCCGGCTGCTCTTGGGCAGGCACATCTACACACAGAGGAACAAAGTGTAACAAAGACGAGAAATCCTACACAAGCAACTGATATGAGAAAAGGTTCTGCACTTTTAACTTCCACCTCAGTTTCTGGCCAATAGGACCAGAGCTCTGTTAATACTTACCAGAACTAAAGCCTTCATCTTTTAAACAGCATCATAAGGACACTTGTTATTGGTATACCATTGTATTGAATTACTTATCTACATTACATTAGTTCAAAAAATATAACCAGGCTGGAAGAACATGGTGGTCAATTAAATGTGCTTACAGAAGAAGGTGATTTTTGGTTGAACTACATCTTCATTTGTTCAGCATGCAATGCACTGATGAATTGTATCTGAAATTCATTTTTGTCTTACACTCATTAATTTAAACTGAACAGGAAGTGCCTCAAGAAAGCCTGATTGAATACTAAAAGAGTTTGTCGGTCATCATTTAAACTGGACCAAAAGAGGAACGCAGCATTCATTTTCACTTGGATTTTATTGGTCAAATAAAAACATCTGTTTTATTAATAAATGTTTCAGCATATTGCTGGTGTTCCTACGCATATCCCACGCATATCTTAAATTATTATTTTATTATCAAATGAACTGGGGACCCTTAGTCTTTACTTATCCTTTATTTTATTTTGATTATTTATATTATGATTATTTTTATTTATTTATTTTTTCTTAAAATCTTACTTTTAGTATTTATATATTTTTAATGTTAGTCTTAATCTTTAATTTTTATCTTTACTATTTACTTTAACTCAGCATTTGTCTGTGGACAGCAAACAAATAATTTCATTGCACAGAGAAATGCAATTTCTTTGTACACTTGACAATAAACGCTTTGAATCTTTGAATCTTGATCCTGTTGGTTTGGATGATTTGGATTTCTAGTAGCATTGATAAAAATATCGTAGTCCTGATGGCAGTGATGGCAATAGTCCTGATAACATATGCCTACCTTTCAGCAGTGCCAGCTGCACCAACTCAATGGGTTTGTCCTGAGATCTGAATTGAGAAGAGCTCTGCGCTCGTTTCTGCTTGGCTTTCCGGACCGACTTCCTGGAGAAGCCGTCCACCTTATCTACGGACGGGGGTGCTGTGGCTGCTGAAGACATAGCCCTGTAACAGTGGGGAGGAAAAGAGAGAGAGAGGAAAGATGTGAGAGTGTATCCCTTTATGAACATGCATGCATTGAGGGATCAAAGACAATGATGAAAGTCAAAGTTAACACACTGGACTAAAGAGCCCACTACGGTAGCTAGCCAGAATAAAAGGGGTCAGAAATACAAAAGGCCTCCATTACATGTCTGTTGCAAAAGGTAGACATTAATTTCGCAACCACCCAGGCAGTCAGAACAATTCTATCTGCACTTGGCAATCTGACTATTGCTGGTCAATGATGAACTTTCACATAGCGTCAGAGAAATGAATGGAATGTACACATATAACACGGCACAATGACTGACTTTAATTTAATACTTTCACAACTTTAAATAAGACAACATCAGGCTGTATTCTGCCTATATCCCAACTATGTGTGTTTTATTGCTACTTTGACTGGGAGACATGCCTCCAATATAATATCTAACATCCACAGTCGACAAAGTGTATAAAACTCGTAACACAGGTGTTTTATGCTTTTCAGTGTGAATTCACGGTATTTATATTCAACAAAGCGCATGTCACATTGTTTATCAAAACCAGTTGAAAGAAGACTTCCTTGAAATATTTAACTCATTTTAACTCCTGCATATTGTGACAAAGACATGTACCTACAAAATTTTAAAAACACTGGAAAAGACATTCAAATGTTTACATGTCTAAATCAACCCTGAAACCACAGACAATCTTACCAGAAGCAAGGTAGTGTGCCCACCAGTGTTGGGCAGGTACCTTTAAAAAAGTAATTTTAGTTATAGTTACAAGTTACTTCTCACAAATAGTAACTGCTTTAGTAACTGAGTTACATCATTATAAAAGTAACTAATTACCAGGCAAAGTAATTATTGCGTTACTTAAAAAAAATCTCATTTAATATAAAACATTATACACTAATCACCGACGCAGAGAGACGCTTTTTTCCTGGGCGTAAATTGCATGCCCATAAACATTTTTTCCTTTAACCTCAGCGAGGGAAAAGTAGCGTTTATACTTCCAGTTTGCAGAAGCTGCCTTTGACCAGAGCGGTAGAGAAAACTCTCTCTCTACGGCTCTGCCTTTGACTGACCGTGTGTATGCTTGTGTGTGTGTGTGTCTGTGTGTGTGTGACTGACCGGGTTTGTGTGCGACTGACTGAGTGTGTGTGCTTGTGTGTGACGACACGCACTACTCTGCCTCTGATTGGCTAACCATGGAAATTTACTCAATCTAAGCCAGTTATCGCATTCTCAGTTACAACACGTGAACAGATCATCATCACAAGTTATGTGTCCCGCCCCGGCCCCAAACACACACAGTTTTATGGGTTGAGAGAGACGCTGCTCACATGAAAACCGCTTCAGTTTTCTCAGTTATAGTAACGCGCATTTTATTGTCAGTAACCGTAACGGCGTTGTAACGGGGGAAACAGTAATTGGTTTGATTACTCGTTACTGAAAAAAGTATCGCCGTTAGTAACGCCGTTTATTTATAGCTCCGTTATTCCCATTACTGGTGCCACACACTGCTGCCCGGCTGCCCGGCTACCCCTCTGGTAGTTGCATTTGAATAAAAAGAAAATCTTTGCATTTCACCCATTCACCAGAAATGTACTTGCATCACTTGGTCAAGGAGTTAAATGCAGAGAAAGATTTCCCCTTGGCTCACACGTGACTACAAAGAGCCACTTTACTTTATAAAGCTAGGCTATATGTACAGTGGAGTCGCTGCAGGGCAGATGAGGTAGCACCACACTAGTGTTCCGCTGGACTGTTAGCGCTTATGTAAGAGCTCAGCGCACAAATGCACAGGCCGCCAGGATTAGAGAGGTCTGGACTGACAGGAAGTTGTCAAGCTTTAGCTCATTCCTCACAGAGAGTGGAGGAAAAGGAAAGAATCCACCATGTATCACAAACTGCAGTACATCAACTGCAGGTACAATAGCTTGCCAAGAACATGCTTATAATAGCTCTCACTGAACCAAAACTTTATTTCACTTTCTTGTCATGTTCAGAACTTGGGACAGTGAGATGCATTCTCTGTACCTGAATAAACATTACTGCCCACACATCTGGAATTTATGTACATTGTATTTTCTTAAATTCCACCCCTGGGTGTGGGAAAACAGAGACAGGCACACCAAGCCGACATCAAAGAACGAGCACCAACCAATGGTGACTGGTGATCAACTTCTGTCAGTTCATTGGCACCTCATGTCTTCTGCGAAACTTGAACACACCACAAAGACTACAGCTGATGTGGAAGGCACAAAGTGTGTTCACAGGAAACGAAATAACTGACAGTTACAGCAGGCAGCATGGCGTCATAAAAAAAATAATAAAAAAAACTGTATAGGGTATGAGCACTGTAAAGGGTATGAGCCAACAAGCTTTACCAGCAATACTCACAGTGATGATTCAAGTTAAAACCTGTACTGAATAGAACATTGTAACACAATTTAAATGGTACATACGTTTTAAAATACATGTTTAAGATTGGTTGGTGCTCGTGAAAGTACACTACCATAAGCAAATTAGTAGTACTATTATAAGCAAAATATTTTTTTAATTATTTAAACGATGGAAAATATGCACAAATGAAGGATGTACATTGCATGTTAATCTTAAAATGTTACAGAAATATAAATGGTATGTTATGAGAATATTCAGTTTCCTTTTTTTGTATTCTTACTATATTTTGTTTGGGAATGGGACTGTAAACTACAGTTAGTTTATTATGTTAGAGTGCTGTTGGCTCCCTTTACTCTCTTTCATTTGTCCCATATAAAAATGCGCCATCCAGAGGAGTCATTGGTGGTCACAGAGGAAATTTATCTAACAGCCAAAAAGGTGCTGACAACGACCAATTAACTGTGTTTATTTATTTTATCTTTTTTACTGTCTTCAGCTTCCTTCCATGTCATGCCACCGGCTCTCTTGCCACACTGGTCTAAAACAGGGCTAAACAATATTCTAACTCTCTTATTCTTTAAGGAGGCGACTCAATATATATTTAACAATAAATACTCTGCCTCTGATCATCTGATCAATTTATACTGTAAAGATGCAATACACTGGACTTTAACAGATGTTTTGATGCTGTAACCATGCTGATAAAAGTACAAGTTAAAGTATAATGTTTAACTAAAGTGGTTTCTCATCAACTGTGACTCATACAACTTAACAGGCTAGCCACGATACATTAGGATAAAATACAACAGACTGTATTGTTACACTCCTAATGATGCACATAAACAAGAAACATTTCTGCGCTGGTCTGCTATTGGCTTTTTAATGCATGCCTGCTTTCTGGCAAGGTTTCCACACCCATGCTCAAACAACAGAGCAAGACATGGGAAAGGTTCAGTAAATCTGATTTAACTAAAAAAAAAAAAAAAGACAAAAAAAGGAGAGAAAATGTTAACAGCAGTAGCAAATTAACAGCAGGAGTCAATCATTTCACAAAACACAAGTTCCATGTTCCCGTCACTCTGTCCACTCTGATATCTGATTGTATTTTTAGGTCAGAATGTATTTTACCATTACATGCGTTAGCAAATAATTCACCAATCCATTGTTTTTAAACGTTAACAGATGCTTTGACACTGGAGCAGTCCCTAAATCCAAATGATCTTGGACATGAAGCGGTGCTTATTTTAGCTATAAAAAAAAACATAATTGTGTAATTGCATCAAGTATACCTCAAAGTAACTAGTAAGTTAATAAAACTGAGCCTGCCATGTGCAACCATGAACCGTGTGAACTTCAGTGACAAGTATACCCTCACTTAAGGTTGGGTTCAATGCAAATGCCACACATCTCAAACTGTTCTCATTCCTAAAGTGCTCAGGCACAAACAACTGCAAATACAAGATAAGATTAATTGTACACAAGACACTTACAGCAATCTGGTGAAAGGCTTAATTAAGTTAGTATACATTTAAAATAGATATTTAAATTAAGCTTTTACGCATGCGGATTGATCCAGCAGATTAAATTCTTCACATATTTTTACGCTGGATTATAGAGCATGAGTGCAAGACTGATAATGTATGGTTTCCATTTGTAAACGCATGGAGTAGCCCAAAATAGGTTCCAGATTGTATGCATGAATCATCTGAAGAGAAAACAGTGAGAAAGAATTTCCATGAACAGAAGAGTTAGGCTTGTATCAAGCAATAACAAACAAACAAAATCACACATCAGCAATAACATCCAGTCACACCTGCGGTCTGTGTAAACAAAATCCTATTTTATCACTTTCTGAGCAATAACAGGACACTTTTTCACCAGGTTACAAGGAACATTCATAATTTAAAGCTTAAGTGCAATCAAAATAAACTTTCTGAAACTATCATTTGCCATGTCTGAATTCCTTCTATTTTTCCATCTTTCTGGGGTTTTTAAAGGCAGTGACCAACCTGTACTTAAGCAACAACATTCATAATCTAGGTTTAAACCTCCACTTAGTCAAGGGCTAAATGGGTGTCTGGAAAATTGCCCCAGAGTCATATATCAGTCTGGATCAAAGGGTGAAGCAGAAAGTGATAACAGGCTAACACCAGGCTTATGCAAAATTACTCCTTCTGGATGGCAAAGCCAAAATACCATTTAATGTATAGAACGGCTGTGATTAGTACACAGCCTGAGTTAAGACATAATTCAACAATAGGAATTTACCCCATCTAATGTATTATTACATTTTTAATAATATATGTATATGTAAACAAAAATAAAGCATTTGTGGTCTGTGGGAGAGTTGGGTTCTTGTTTGCCTACTCCATAGCTAGACTTCAGTCACACAGTAAAGACGATTATTTGAAATTTGTCTTGTCAATATCATTCTAATGAAGTCCATTTTTAATGCTTCAGATTTAGCAAACAGAATTTTGCGCTAAAACATAACGTGTGGACAGGATATCAAAAAATGTACAATACCTGCTAAATAGGTTGAAGAGACTATAATTAAAATTTCCCTGATTAAGCACAAGCAACATTTTCAGGCATGAAAAAACCTGTACAATTCAACTTCAATGTGACCTAGTTAGGTCTCAGTTTGTTTTGTTGTAGTTTCACTATAAACAAACATCTCCTACAAAAAAGGGCCGAACACAATCAAAGGGGTCAAGGACCTTACAGTGAACAAGCCCAAACTGTCTGAGCAGTCAGTCCCTGAAACGCATGACTGCAGCTGCAGAACCAAAACACGTGTGGAGACTGTTGCACTCCCAAGAGCCTGTACATCAAGGCTTATAAACAAGTGTTCCTTGCTTTTACATCTCTAACAGAAAACACAAAGCAGCATGCAAGACAAAGCAAGACATACAAATCAGGCTCTAATCACAGTACCTTGAATCACTTTTGTACAAAGAAAAGCTTGGAAACTATTTCTTTTCGCACCCCATTCCAATTCCAAGGGCCTTGTCTGCTATTATTAATTACTAATTTCAATTTTTTTATCAAAGTATTTATCTTTACAGACCATTCATGTGAATAAACTGAGCTTGGAAACATTCTTGTCCATATAAAAGGGCAACACACTTCATTAACGATATTGTTCAAACTTATACACCAATCAGCAGTTGCAATTTCAGTCACAAACAGAATTTCCCTGAGAACCAAACTATAAAAATTTCTCGTGTAACCCCTCGCACATGCACAGAAAAAGCATAAATCTTCCACAATTGTTTTGCTTTTGTGACATCCAGGCCTCGTCCTCATGCTGAGTTGCTAAGCTACACGACCTAACAAACCCTGGAGGAGGACGAAAAGGCTTTGTGGATGAGGCCCAGACATCTCAGCATTTTTTGTGGCAATATTTAAAGGTTGGTATACATATTACAAATATATGGCGTATATATGACATAAATATTAACATACATTTCCATTTCAAAATAACTATACATGTTTGGTACTGTGAAGAGAAAAGCAAAGAAAAGTGTGTCTTTCTACCGCTGTACTCAGAGGCGGGAGGTTTGAAAGTTGCCAATCCGAGCACATCATTTGTTTTTCCTCAGTGCTGATTGGCTGCCGCCCAGAAATGTCCCCTTTGGAGCATCTCGAGCGTACTTGTGTTTTTTGGGGTTTTTTTTCTTAAACGCTGTATTTTTATTACAGTAAGTGATTGTTGATACATAGATCAGTGGTCCCCAAACTTTATTTCATCACGACCGGGTTTAATTCAAGAAATCCGGTCATTTTTCAAAATAAAACATTGTTTAGTCTCTGATAGTAAATAATAAATTAATACTGTAATTTTTTCATGCAGCCCACGGACCGGTACCACGTGACCCACGGCCCAAGGGTTGGGGACCGCTGCAGTACAGTGTATACAAGAGTCACATTGGTATTTACATTTTAGCACTGCTGGAGTTCAGTGTAAACAGTACAGTATGGATATGGGTAGGGCACGGTTCACAAAACTCAGGATCCAGTTTGGATGTGGGTCTGCATGCGTGAGAGAGTTTTCTCGTGGTGTGGGTCTGCGTGCGTGAGAGAGTTTTCTCGTGGTGTGGGTCTGCGTGCGTGAGAG
>JBBKCR010000148.1:7131412-7146063 GCA_037577295.1 Ladigesia roloffi | reverse complement strand
CGCGGTTTTTTGTCCCCACAAGGTTTAGCGTCCCCAAATGGTTGCTGTGTTTCCAGATTTGTGTCCCCATGAAGTATTAAAAACGAGAACACACACACACACACACACACACACAAACCAATGAAACTTAGAATTTACCAGTCATGAAACAGAAACAGAAACCACATGCACTGCTACATCCTACAACATATCCAAAACTCCCCGGATATTCAAACAAAGATTCTTTTGAAATCAAGGGCATGGGTCAAGGAGTTTGCCCTAGTTTGCGGCAGTGCACTCTATTTTTCTGGGAAGGCTTTTCAGTAGATGTAGGAACATTGTGAAGAGTTGATTACTTTCAACAAAATAAGAGCATTAGTGAATTCAAATACTGACATAGAACACCTCAAAGATATTCAGCTCCATCCCTCCAGAAAATGCGTGGTGGCTGCAGAGCTTCTCATTATACTGGAAATGTGTGTGTGTGTGTATTGAATGCATGTGTCAGCAATGGTTGCATTTTAAAGTACCTCAATTTACACATTCAAAGGGATATATGGACACTTTTGGACATCACAGCATATCTTGATTACTAGATTTACTTGATGAAGCAGCAAAACCTTTTTTCTACCCATACTGCACGAGAGATAGCCTAAAGTGTCCACTAGATGTCCTTACTGTATTTTTTTCCTCCCACTTCTGAAACTCAAGGGCACATTCCTGAAGTTTGGCAGGCAAGTCAACCAGCGTCACACTTACTAACGAGGACACAGACAAACTCTGCCTTATCCGTTCATAATGATGCTGAATGTTTGTGATCTCCTGGAGGAGCAGAAGAAGATGAAATAGCATCGTAAGCATCTCTGCACAAGCAAATCAAGGAGTGTATATGGGATACATGAAAAGTTCACCATCTTGTTCACCATGCAAAGGCATACTTCAGATACATTAACTGTGCACTGAGCTTCCTAAATCACCCTTTCAAGATGCCAGTTGTCCTGTCTGTACTTGCTGTTCCCACTGAACACCTCATTGTTTAAAATATCATCTAATCAAGGGCATGATGCAATAGTTATATAGGTTTTAAAACCTTGCTGATTTCTTTTGCCCACAAATACATTAATTACTATTAAAATTGGAAATATTCTGAATAAAGATCTGAATATTTAATGCCTCTTTCATTGCGAAGGTCTTAGTGCATGCATAAAAGTTATTAAAACAGTTAAAACAGAAAAACTTGCAGAATATAGGTTTGTTTTGATATTTCAAGATTATTTATTATTCTTCTGGTCATTACTATATACCTAAAATGTGAGTAAAAGAAGTAATGTCACAAGGTTTCCCCTGAAGTTAAAGGACAAAAACAACTCACTTCAAGTGTTACTGTGCTGACAAGCTCTGCCACTCTGGCTGAACGATCCTGGAACTCCTCTTTGATGTCCTTGGGCAAAAAGCGTCGCTTCGCATCAAAAGTGAGCTGCACATTAGATAAGAGATGTAATATCAGCCACTTGAATGATTGTGGGTCAAAATATAAAAAAATGAACATAAAAGCTACACACTTGCAGTTTAAATGAACAGCTAGGATGAAAAATTGATATGCACTCATGCACACTGGGGAAAATGTTTGAAAAGAAATGACCAGACAGTCCAACAACACAAAAGCAAGGTTTTGACTACACATGCAGCAGGAAATTCAGACAATGACAAGCATACAGATTTAAATCCCAACAAAAACAAACAATCCTGCCTTCTGGGCGTTCTGCAGACAGTGGTAAAGAATGGCTGAACCTTTTAGGTTCTTTAAAGAAAACACAAAGACAGGAAAACCTGTCACTGAAGCTACAGGATTACCTATAAAACGCAACTGTGTTGCTTCACAGTGTAATCTTGCGGGGGGCTTGGCATTAGGCATGATGATCTTAGGTTCATGGACTGTTCCAGAACATCCTTGGTAAATTTGATAAAGTTTTTCCTACACATTATATGAGTATTGCGACACACAAGTGTTTTAGGGTATGAGCTATGCCCCTTATTTCCAATGAAGGGCAATTCTAATGCATTAGCATTAGACATCTTGGACAATGCCATGCTTCTAACTTTGTGGACACAGTTTGAGGAAGAACCTTTCCTATTCCAGCAGAATTACGCACAAAGCAAGCTCCATAAAGACATTGCTGGTTGAGGTCGGTGTGGAAGAACTTGTTTGACCTGCACAGAGCCCTGAATTCCTTTGAGATAAACTGGAACGGAGATTGTGAGTAAGGCCTTCTCGTCCAACATCGGTCCCTGACCTCAAAAAATGAATGAAAACAAATTCCCACAGAAACACTCAAAAATCTTACGAAAACCCTTCCAAGAAGAGTGGAAACTGTTCTAGCTGCAAAGAAGGGAACAGCTCCGTATTAAAGTCTATGTATTTGAATGCAATATCAATAAAATCCCTGTTGGTGTAATGGTTGGGCGTCCCATTACTATTGTCCATATAGTCCAAGTACGTGCACAAGCACAGTACACCGGTATCATCAAAAAGTAGCTAACTTGACTAATTAAAAGGTGCTCCTGGACATATGTACCTCATATTAATTATTTTTATTGCAAGTGTATTCCAATAAAAACAGATAAATAGGCTTGAGGACCTGCTTGGGCATAGCAGTGTAGAAAAACACTTTCTCAAACTCGAGCTTCTTGTAGACATATACAACATCCAGGTGCTGACAGCTGAGCGCTTCCGAAACAAACTTCTGCACATCCACCCAATCCTTCAGAGCAAGCCAGATCTGAGAGAGAGACATGAAGATTTGCACATCAGCACAAATTAAACGAGAGTCAAGGAGTGCAATTACGATACAAATTGTAGTACCTTCTCCTTAGGAAAGGGAAGCTGGGTGTGGTAGAGGCCGTACAGCAAGTACAGCGCCCCCACCCTGATCTGAAAGCTGTACGGGGGCAAGAAGTAACTGTACACGCTGGCAAAGGCAAGACGGGTGAAGACCCTCCTCTCCTGGCGCGTGGTGATTCCACTGGTGGCAAAAGTATCCCTTAGTGCCTCCTCCACTAGACAGAACTGGGCTGCTGCTCATCCAGTTACTAAATACATTGCACTTAAAGAATTGTAAAGGTAAACCCGTATCTGTACGGTGCAGTGTAGACTGAACTGCTGTCTTTAGTAGTGCTAGAATGTAAAATACTGATGTTACCTCTATATAGACTGTAACATACTTTATGCATATGAGTTTTCTTTGGTATGTACTGTCGGTTTCTTTGGTATAAGCAGGGTACATATATTTATAATTTAATTTAAATTTCTGTAATGAAAATACAGTACAAAAATTGTTACATTTTATATGGAAATTTAGCTGAATTTACATTATTTGTTAGAAAATTACACTTTTCTTCATTATGTATGAAACGTATGCAAAACTACATATTGCCACGATAAAGCAACAAAAAATGTTGAGCATATTTGCGGTTTCCTGAGGCCGTTAACCATGACTTCACCAGTATTCAAGGAAAATAACAAGAATTTAGACATTCATTGAATTTCTTTCAGAATTTGCTAGGAGTAACCGCAGTCTGTTCCTGTAGATAATATCCAGGTTATACATTGAAAACTGATCTATAGCCTTATTTGACCCTGAATGGAGGGATGGGTGGATGGATGGATATTTTTGCCCCCTCAGATAAGCCAATAATCCACCCACACATGATGGTCTGGCCACAAATCTGTAGTCACACGTGAACACACCACAGCAAAGCAGTGTGAAAATATGTAACCCATTCATAAAATTAAGCAGTGCACAGACACCACGACCACCATTTTTTAAAATTTCCCTTTACACTATTTCAGAAGTTCATGATTAACGGGCCAGCAGAAATGGTCTATTTTTTATGTCTTTGCTTGCTGAAACGTTAAAATTATCCCTATCCTTATAGGTCTAGCCTAATCCCTGAACTAGGAAATCTGTCCCAGTACTTTTTTCCATTTATTACATCTAAAGACAGAATGTGTCCAATTGATCTGTAAACAAAAATGCAGGGTGCCAAATATAAACTAGGTATCAAATATCAATTAGGTGACTTCAAAAACAGTCCAACAGGAGAGCTGGACTGGAAGATCTTACTAGAAGACACTGGAGAAATTCATGTCCCTCCAGATCGCCACAAACTCCTCATATCGGACCGACTCGGCTCGCTGGAAACGGCCCAACAGCTCTTCGCAGTCCTCTCTGAAGGGAACCCAAAAGAAATCGCAAGCCTTTGCTGCAGCTAAAAGGGGAATTCATAACATTGAAAGATTGTGGTGGTCGTCGGGGACTTGAGACTAATTCAATAAACTCGCCTGCTGTCATTGTTGAAGCTCCTGGTCTGTATCAAAACGCTTTCGGTTGAATGTGCCAGGGGGTTCAATGCGACACTGATTAATCACAACAGGCACAACTGAGAACACTGGCAGAGGACAAGTTCAGAGTAGAAAGTAATCTGAACACATGGGCGTGTCTTGTTTTTTGCTCTAGCATTTTTATCTTGTTTTATTTATAGACTGCAGACCTACAAAAGCCTCCAAATCACGTTAAAAGTGTCTGGTACCATTTTTTTACATTTGTATGTGATATTGTATTCACAAAATGCACTAAATGGACACAAGTATTTGGATTTTTTTTTTCAGGGTTTGGGCTAGCCACCTTTTTCTTTCCAATCAAGGGCAATGCTCCAGCCAGAGTGTGAGGGGGACGCGTGGGGGCGGGGTTTGGACATGGGGGCGGGGTTTGTGTGCTCCGCGTCGGAATGCAGGTGAAGAGACAGGCTGTTGGGATTTCCAGTGGTGTGTGTATTCTTCTATCGAGTTAGTGGAGTAGATTCTTTCGCGTGCGAGGGGGTCACGTCCCCCTCTGGTTGAATGACGACGACGCCCATGGCTCCAGCCCACCAAGACTTTTTGGAGAATCTTCTACTCCTGCGTGACTGTACCCCAGTGCACAAACAAGATCCAAAAAGACATGATTGTATGAGTTCTGTATGGAAGAAATTGACTGGGACAGAGATTGTGAGCCAGGCCTTCTTGTTCAGCATCAGTGTCTGAGCTCATAAATGCGCTACAGAATCAAATGGCCCAAATTCCATCAGAAACTTCAAAATCTTGTACTGTGGTATCTGGAACAAAAACATTGCAGCATGTCCCTTAAAAACAAATTATAATGGCTAGATCATATAATCTCTCAGTGTTCCTGGGGTACAGTGGTTAGGATGTACCAAAAGTAATTTTAAAGTGAACTTTAAACCTCGCAAGGTTGGGCCTCTGTGGACTGGACACATTTGTTCAGCTTCATTGTTCGGATTAAAATCTGGGGAATTTGGAGGCCAAGTCAGGGCTCATCGTCATGTTTTTCAAACCATTCCTGAACAGTTTTTTTTCAGTGCGACTGGGCACAATGTCCTGCGTAATTAGAGAATACTGCTCCAGTACAGTGTGACCAGGTACGTTGTCCACTGCCATTAGAGAATACTGCTCCCATTAAGGTGTGTACTACATTTAGGTAGGTGGGTACATGACACAACATCCACCTGAATGCCAGAACCCAAGATTTCTCCAACGGAACACTGTCCAAAGCATCACACTGCATTTACTGGCTAGCACCTTTTCCATAGTGCATCCTGGTGCCATCTCCTTCCCCAGGTAAGCAACATATGCACTGCTGACCATACACAAGTTGTATAAAAAAGAGGGATCCTTCCGAACAAGTCACCTTCTTTCACCAATTCTGATGATCAGATCAAAAGCACTTACGGCAGTGCACGGGGGTCAGCATGACCCGTCTGTAGCTACACAGCCCCACATACAGCAAGCAGTGATGCAATCTGTTCTGTCATTGCAAGCATTAACCATTTCACAATGTTGTGATGTACTTGCTCTTCTGTGGGATCAGGCTAGACAGACCAAACAGGTTAACCTCCTTCCCCTGTAGGAATGAGTCTTGGGCAACTATGACACTGTACTGGTTTACTGATTACCCTTCCTTGGATCGCTTTTGGTACATCCTAACCACTGTACACCAGGAACACTGAGAGATGCCCTGATCTAGCCTAGCCATTACAATTTGGCAATTGGCTAAGTCACACTTTCTCGATCATTTACATTGTAACTTATAGACTGATACAGAAAGCAATTCAAACAAGAACAGTCTGGTCCACAATTCTTCTTTAATGATTAAGCAATAAACAATACATTTAGTGTTAAGGGGAATACAGGTGTACAGAACGCAGAAATAAAGGAACAATAGATTACAGTGACAACCACAAAAGGAAAAGCTCCTCCTATTGCAAAATAAAAGTTTGTAAAATATTTGCAGGACAATGTCAGCCTCTATACAAAGTGACATTGATGACAAAGCAATGTGGAAAACAAATATTGCCTTTGTTTATGCCTACTCTAAGCTTTTTGTATGCCATTATACACTTAAACTTGAATAACTGATACATCAGCTTTGCATGATAACTCTACAACACGCTTTTTAAGCAAAATATTAAAATCTATCCTGCTGTAGGACACTGGACAGGCATGAATGACTTCTAAGCATCTACCATGAAGATACAGACAGGAAGAAATGTCTACCAAAAATATAAAAATCTATCGCATAATTAAACTCTACACTTATTTGAACCTCGTCAAGATAAAAACCATCACCTGGACATTTGCATTTCACCAGAAATGCCAAAAATCTCAATGGAGAGTTCCCTTTTGCACATTCGCAAATATTACTTTCAATGGTGCTTTTACAATTCCTCTATGCCACTCTACAATGAACTGGTGATCTGTGATGTAAATATGTCTGCAGAAATAAAAACAGAAGCATTCACCATAGTGCTTGTGGATGAACACACATACAACTCAAATGTAATTGCTTTGAAACAATTATGAAAGATGAAAAAAGCAACAGAGAGAAAAATAACTTTTTTTCCATTATAAGTACATATTTGTAAAAATGGTCTTGTATATTGCATGAACTGCTGGTATTTTGTCTTAAGAAAATAGATCATTGTGCGACTTTAGCTACAATACACACTGCTTAGGGAAGGGGATGGGTAACATACTATGGAACAGCAGCGCAAAATAAAAAATAAAATAAAAGAACTGGACAATTGAGCATCAATGTTGCTGGGTTGGGGATTGGGGCGGAGGGGGTGTGTGCGTTTAGCATTAAGGCTCTTAATTTACTGTTGATTACCACCACTAGGTGGGAATATACTGGTTTGTCCCCACTGGAAAGAGATAAAGTACCTAATACTTTGACAGGGCTTGTCCTCTAGGACACTTGGGGTGGGGGGAGCCCACCGAGAACAATGAAACATTTAGGGTCAGACAGTAAAATAATACTTATGGGAAATATTAAGAGGTGCCTGAAAGCGCTTGAAAAGGTACAGAGTGGGCATGTTGTAATAATCAAAGGTTATAATAGGGGGAGGGAAAAGGGGGTGCAGTGTCCAGTATTGCAAAGCAGAGCATGGCTCAGTTAACTTGGTCCAGAGCATGCAGTAGCTCCTCCCCCTGTAGGAGGGAATGGCGGTCCTGAATAGGAGCATTGACCTCGCAGTCATAGCGTGTCAGCCGAGGTAACCCTCCTCTGCTTTCAAATGAGCTGCTCAGCAATCGACTGGCCACATCTATAAAAAAAACAACACAATGTTAGGCAAAAAAATACATAAACAGTCATAAAAGCATAAAAAATTGTCATTCAAAAATGACACAAAGCTGTTGTTGAATGGCAATAATGTGTTTGCTCAGTGGAGCATCTCACTTACCAGACGGCAGTATAAGAATGGTCTTGTTCCCACCCAATAAACTTGAGCCTTTAACCTCCAGCACCTTTGCTCTCTTTCCTGGTTCTATCGCATCATCCACAGATTGGAGCAAAGCACCCTGTAGGAAATAAAAGTATACAACAGCACTGCTTGTTATAAAGAGCTTTAAGTATTAAATTGGATGATAACACACATGAACACTGTTTAACATCAACAGCAGGGAAAAAGTCTCACCAGCCCAAGAGTTTGAGACAATGAGGTAACCTCCTCCAGTTTCCTCTTGCGTCGGGCATTCTGGATGGCTAATGCCTTTGGAGACAGCTCCCGATCCACCACTGGCATTCTAGAATGAAGTGTAAATTTGTCTTGATTAAAACACCAATCTTCAAAGCCTCAACATCAAAAATAGGTGTACATTTGACCTTTGACTTTTCTCATGGTTATTTTTTGCTCTAGAATGGTTTTATTTTGAAATTGCAGGTAATTAGTGTGCAAAGAGCATGCCAGTGGCTAATGCCAGTAAGAAAATTACCTGCTACTCAGAGGGACAGCCCCCTGTGGAGTGGGGGCACGGGCTGGGGAGGCCTCACGACTGCGACTGCCACTGAAGGGTGAGACAGGGGCACTGCGTACCTCCTGAAGAAGGTGGAGGGGTGAGGGAACACGAGAAGAGGGTTCCTGTTTTGACGAGCTGCATGAGCTAGTAGCTGGAGATGATGGGCTGGGTAAAGGCTGGAACAGGGAGCTCATGTCTGAGATAGTATGTGGGCCAGCGGGGAGCGGGTCCAAAGGGGAGGGGATGTACAGCTGGAAGTCATCGTCCATTGGAATATATGGAGCAAGCATCTCCAGATCAAGATCACCCATATCCTTAGAGTAAATACAGAACCAAGTTTAGAGGATGATGCTTAGTCAGACAAAGTATGACACACATTTAGGGGGAAAAACACCATTTAGACATACTTGGGTATTTAAAGGGGTCTTGGCCTCTGTGTCAATTGCGAACAATTTTTCAACCAAGTCCAGTTTGAACTCGGAGCCAATATCCGATTCAACCTGGAAACAGTAATCAATTGGGCTGTTGGGCTGTGGAGAAAGAGAGCAAGCATGTCAGTGTGTGCTGGTAAATGTGGGCACAACACGAGTAAATTAAACCTTACCAGTAGAACATGCTGAATATTAAATAACTACCTCTGAGGGGGTGGATCCAGTGGTGGGGCTGGAAGGAGTGTTGGCAGTGTCTGAGCTGTGGTGGGAGGCAGCAGGAAATGAAAAGTCCTCTCCACCAGATTCCAGTTTGGTCAGAACTGGAGGAGGTTCACTGGGAGCCAGCGGAGACAAAGGCAGAGGCAGTTTCTCACTGGTGGAGGGCAGCATGACATCATTGTACAGATGGTCCTCTGCACCTCTGGGTAGCTGCATCTCTGAGTCTAAAGATGCAGGGCAGACAGTAGATAGTTCACCTCAGTTTTTTTCAGATTTTTTCTATTTTTCTAGCCATTCACATAATTGTGTTGCCTCTGTGTGCCCACCCCAAAATGCGATAAACATAAATTGCTGATTATCTGTCTAGAACTAAAACTAGTGACCAATTAGAATCCGCCAAGTATCTGTCCAGATGTGGATCAATATATTGTTTTGATTTTGACAGATCTTACATTGTAAATTAGTTGAATAGCATGCATTTGAGTGCTCCTACATGTGTACCAAGGTGTAGTAGCATAATTATGCCGGTTTTGTGTTAGAAATTAGCCAACTGCCTATTCAACTTATACAGTCACCAGAAATACTGACTAGTACATTCTTAATTAAAATGTCTTTCTTTGAAAAGTGGCACATGGATATGGCAGCTGAGAGGCATCCAGTCAGTTAACAGCAATTTACTTCCTGTTAGTCATGTATTCACAGAAAGTATTTATACTTGAATCTGTATTCCAATGCATGCAGCCAAATGCACATTATACTGATGCAGGACACTGACCAGAACTGTTAAAGTCCAGAGAAATGACGGTGTCTCCTGCAGCAGGAGCCAGCACTGTAAGGGCCTCAGGCTCCATCTTCAACTTATCGTATAGGCTCTCCGAGCTCTCAGAGCTCTCCTGAGAAGACTTTTCCTTAATCACATCCACCTCAGAGTCCTCTTCTTTTTCTACCTCCTGCTCCTCAGTCTCCACAGCCTTCGGCTCAGTCAAAGTCTGTTGTAGGGAGAGGACTATGTCTCCCTCCACAACACCACTGCAAGACAACATTTGTGAGAAGCAAAATGTTATTTAGCACAAGCATTAATACCAATAAACAAATATGCAATGTCTCGCAGAGTTTATATCACAGATAAAATGAAGCAATTCCATACCTGAGAACATAGTTGACGCACACAATGCACTGCGGCTGAGAATTCTTGGGATTGTAAATGACTGTGGCCTGAGTCTCAACCCATACATAGCCTCCCTTCTTAGCCAGCATTCGATACTGGCCTGTGGTAGCTTGGCCCTTTGCGAACACTGAATAAATAAAGAAACAATAATGAAAGCCATTCATGACTGCTTAAATGATATGCAAATACTTTTCCAGTGATGTGTCGTCAATGCCTGATACAATAGTATGTAATAAGAAATTGGCTTATGGCCACTTACAATTTTGGTGTGTTTTGGTAAGGTGATCAGAGTCCAGGGCATGGTAGTACTCGTACACAGACCTATTTAGCAAGTCATTTGGCTCATGGCCCATTAGCTCTGTGATTCTAAGAAAAGGAAAACAAGATGTATTAGCCCAAAAGAACACAGTAGAGGTTTTAAAGCTTGAGCAGGTAGTTGACTTCACTCACAGAACATCTTCAAGCATTACAACACATGAACAAATTTAGCATGTTTTACAACTGAATTGTGTGTTTAGTCAAATCATATTTTATTAAATAGAATAATTGACATTCATCGTGCATCAGTACACTTATACCACTAGGTGGAGATACAGCCTTGTTATTAGAGAAAAGGCATAGGTGTTCAGTGTAGCTTGTCCAAGAAAATAGGGCTGTAGTTTTTGCTCCAGCTCTGAGCACCCACTGTCTTGAACTGCAACACTACTGATAGAGTTCATCAAGCAGCAAGCCCTTTCTTTATGTTATGGGTTACATGGCCAAAAGATTACTTTAAAACCAAGCAAGTAAGAAGGTTCCTCAGACTGGACTTTAATGTATATAATGGTGTATAAAGGGTTTTTTTTAATTAACAATAACTTCACCAAGAATATACTGATTAACTTTCATTAATGAGAATTAGAGAGGAATATTACATTTTTTTCAGATAGGGTGACATACAAGAAAAGAGGGCATGAAAACAAATTAGATATATTTAACTCAACTTTACAATACACTAATCTTACCTCTCATCACAATATGAGAACTTCATGTCCAGAGTGTGACGGCTAAGGAAGGTTTTACTGTCCAAAGGTACCTCAATATTGGAGGGGTGGGGAATGGGCTCACAGATGAGCACCAAATAGGTGACTGGAGGCTCTCTGAAGCCATTTTCTGCAGGACCCTCACTGCACTCCTGGACACGCACATGCCCTGTGCAGTGGAGAACCTGAGAGAGATAATTACATATAAGAAAATAATTATTCCACATAAAACTAACATCTCACAAATCACACACTTAGTCTAAAAACACACAGGACATGTAAAATATAGGGTGGGTAAGAATAATCATGTGATTATAAATAAAGATTGAAAAGCTAATTAGCCTATTCTAAAGAAGACACAAGAAAACAGGCAAGTCACAGATGAAAGCACATTATTATAATGAGCAAAATTAATATAATATGACTTTGAAGAGTCAGTTGAAAAACTCAAGAGATTGAAGTGCAGGTCTTCTATATATATCTGACATATACCAAGATAACATGTTTTCTAGAAGTGAAAAACCAATAGAATGTTGAATTCACCATGACAAAAACCATAACACAATATGAGCGATTATCTCTTAAAATAGCTCATATAATAAAAAGGACTCTAAAAGGAATCAGCATGAGATCAGGGAAGAAAAAACATTTGTTCTTAGCAGTTATTTTAAGTATGACATCAGAGCATATGGGAACCAACTTTAAATAATTTTGACTGATTCTATATCAGTTTTGGCTTTTTTGAAAAAAGTGTCATACAGACAGCCCAAATCACTGGTATCCATGTTCCTTTATCCCTTTCCTTCTCACTACTAGCTTAGTGAGAACTATTCATTTAATTTCACTTTCAGTAATAGCTGTTTTTCACTTATCTTTCTTTAATGTAACTCTTCTTTATGCTTGTGGATTATATTTTTTCTAAACCTGTCAGAAGCATCTCAATTAGAGATTGTATAATATGCAAGGTAGCAATGGTGAATTTGGGTATTTTCCCTGATATTGAAAAAATATTGCACAGCAGAGAGAGCATTACAACTCGTGCTTAGGAACACGCACCCATGTTTTCAATGAACACAGGCTTACCTTCCATGTGGCAGACTTGATGTTGACAGTACGCCCTCTACTAGTGAGCGTACACTTCATCCGCAGGAAAAAGCTTCGCTCTGTGTTTTGCTCCTTGGTTTTCTTGGACCCTGTTCTATGAACTAGCATCTCCCTCATTTCCTCGTGATCACACGGGTGTGCAAAGTCAAAAACACTGTGGCCAGTCAGATCAAACTGGGAGGGAGAGAGAAAGGTAGAGGGACCATTACACATAGAATATGAGAACATGCACCCAAAAGGAAACATACTAAGATTGACCTGAAATGGCAGTTACCTGTGTGAGGCCCATGCACTTGCAGACATTTTCAGAGAGATAGACCATGTCTCCATCTTCAGAAAGCACCATGAGGAAGCCCTCTAGGGCCTTCAGGTAGAAGCTGTTGAGCTGACTCTCCAGCTCAGATTCTCCCTCTGCCTCATCTAAGAACATAAAAGACAGTTTAGCCTCAATAACAGTTAATCAAAATGATTGCCATTGAAAGAATCCACTCTTTTCAGAATCATTAGCAGAATGTCATTTTGGTAGTATTGCTTATTCATGCCCCAAAGTACTTAAAAATGTAGACATTTCTGAAAGCATGCAAAGTAACATTTGGGTCAGAACTCAGGGAAGACACGTTGTCTTTTTCTGGAACGAAGTTTAGAACACCAGTATGAATCAAAAGAAATACACAACAGCGTATTAAACTGTTTCCCATGTATAACTTGTCCAGCATCCAATTTTCTTCCCCAAGTATATGTCTTTGGAAAACAGAAAGCCCCTCTCACACACTTCAGTTTGTCTGCAAGATCTGCATCATGCAAGATTAGTGTGAATTAAACAGTTAAACTGACCAGAGCTCAGCAGTTTTCTCATGCGCAGGTAGCTGATGGTGAGCCTCATGACGGAGGCCTTGTCCAGGTGGGAACTGACATTGTGGGGGAGGGGCAGCTGGCGTGCTAGGTCATAGAACACCTCAGATTCCTTCCCCCTGCGACATCGAGCTGCATCCCTGGACTTCTCCTTTCTACGCTCCGAGCTCACCCTAGAAACACAAGCGTGAATAAAAACAACAAAAAATGTGACATCAGCTTTGCTCTCTATCTAGAAGAAAGTCCTGCTCAGCTAAACATACTTTATAGTACCAACAAGGTCATCTCAGTCTTATTATTTCATCTGCTTAACACCCATACAAGCAGTCTTATTGGTCTGCCTTAAAGGCAAGAGAAACAATGCAAGTGGCAAGTGAAAGGGGAGTGATCACATCACAGAAGAGGGTGTGCTACAATTCTTGGTAATTAGCTAAGAACAAAGTATATTCAATTAGGACCACAATCACTTCCCTGTAAACAGAGAACACCACACAACTGCCAGAAGTCATAAAAGCATGAATATACAAGTGGTTTTATAATGGGGAAACATTTTAGAATTACTGAAAAAAAATATTGAAACTGAAACATGACTCACATTTTCAATCAAAATAATCTAAAATTATTTCTGCAAAGGACATAAGTTAAAATTGCTTAAGTAGTCAACTCAAATGTAGGTTTATCAGAAACATGCATGTTCTACCAGATGCAGCTGTTTTATGAGGTGTTTTGATTGTGTATCAAAAAGCTTTCATTTTCCATTCTTAGAAGCTACTCAAAGGATAAAACAACAGAACAGATAATTTAACATCTTTATTCCAGTGAAGATACAAGGGACGTTTCGAATTTTTCACTTTCATTATTTTGTTGGAAAATAGTGAAGATGGGAAAAGTTGTAATTGGGCCTGTCTAAGAATTTAGCTCCATTGAGCACAATCTGATCTCAAACTTTTTAGACCGCTCAAAGAATCTTTACAGAGATGATGATTTTCATCTGGTCATAATGTGAAAGCAGTGGCTACAAGCTCAAACAAAATGTGGTGATGTTTATAATGTTGGTACACTGGGAAAGCTGCATCGCAAGGAAGGTGACTATTTAAACAAGTGAATCAATTTGCTTTTGAAATTAATAGTGTTAAAAAAATTGTACTTTATGTGTTTCTTCTGAATACAGCAATAAAAGAAATGAGGAGGTGACTGACTATGTGGAGGTGACTTATAGTAATATAACTTCTATCACGGCATACTGGTTGTATTCACAAAGGAAAAGGCTTACAGTGCTATATATGCCACCAAATCAGTATAAAAATCATTATAAAGAAATATAATGGGTAATGGGGAAGGTCGACCGATACTGAACACTCCAAATAACATAAAAAAATGTACATACAAAATGAATAATAAAAGGCACTCCAAATAACAACAAATTTGAACTTGTGAAACAGAAGAAACTTAACTAGTCCTGTTAAAGAACTGCAAGAGATTGAAGTGTAACATGGTCCAGTTCTAGTTCTGGTTCTATT